>CAEGAE010072074.1:0-78980 GCA_903067095.1 Girardinus metallicus
TCCGTGACATCACTCTCACACATACAAAAGGTGAGTCTATATTTTATTAGTTTATATGTGCAATCTTAGTCTTTTATGTATGCGTGTGAGTAAAAAAAATTGTATGCTTGTGTGATATTTTAGTAATGTGTATGTGTTATTTTAATATTGTGTGTGTGAAGAGAGAAAAATTGTGTGTGTGTGTGATATTTTATTAATGTATATGTGCAATTTTTGTATTTTGTGTGTGTGTGAGAGAGTTTTTAGTAGTGTGTGTGAGACAAAACATAGTTTTTGTCCTAAACGGCCCCTCATATTTGACATCTGCCTTCGTCACACACAGAAACATCTACCAGGTCTGTAACGTCATGATGGGCTTCGCCATCCATTTGTTGCGACCGGGATGATATGAAATTTATTTTCCGGTATTTTCAGTAAATCTACGCATCTAAAGCACAGCCGCCGCCGTGTTCAGTCTGTCCGTTTATCTGTATAAATAATCCCGCCGTGCTCGTTCCCACCGTTCGCTCTAAACCAGCAGCTCCGGGAGGAGAAAAGCTGCCGTCATTTTAAGATGTTTATTGGTCCCCCGGAAAAAGACAAAAACCCGAACATTATCACGACTCAATAAAATCCTCCTAGGCCGAACTTGAAAACTGGACGTTATGCTGCTAACACTTAGCTTTCGTAAACAACTCAGGCGGAAGTGAGAGAGTAAATAAAGTCCCGGCCGGAACACGGTGCGCTAAATAACAACACATAATATAACGAGGCTGCGAGGCAGATCAGTTTTCCTCGAGGAATTTTAATAATCGAGGTACTAGAATCGTTTCAGCCCTACTGCAAATATCTTAATACACTTGAAATGAGACAAAACTAGTTTCAAGCTACATACAGGAGCTGGTTTCAAGTAAACTTAATACAATAATAAGACATTTTTACATGTTATAGGATAAATGATGTGCAAGTGGAACTTGTACTTTTTCTAATCAATATTAAGGAATTATTGACTTAATACAAGCTCCTATATGTTGCTCAAAAGTTACATGAAAGTTAGTTTTGTCTTATTTTAGGTGAACTAAAATATTTTGCACTAGAAAGTAAAAAAAAATACCTGGTAAGATTTTGTGTTGGTAATTATACTGGTAACTATATGATTACCAGTTGCTTTGGTAATTATACAGTTTATAATTACCAAGAAACTGTATTTCTGGGTAATTAGGTGCTATCTTGTGCTGATGTATTACATATTCAATAAAATACAGTTTGTGACCAAATACACTAACAAATGGCTGTAAAAACTACATCATGATAATACGGTAAGCTGGCTGGGTTTAGAACTGAAATGCACATGGAAAGTATTTGAGATGTGATCGGACAGCTGGATCATAAGTACAGCTGTCCTGTAAATTTTAAATGTACAGGTGCATTGTGGGATATTTACCGGCTGGAGGCGAACTTTCACGTGTTAGAGAGCGGGGCCAACAACGACTTTCACCGGGTAAGTACTTTTTAAAACATTTTTGTTGCAGTTTTGTGTTTGTTACTGGACAAAAATGTAGTTGATGTGGTTATATTTTAAGCATTTGCCTACTTTTGTGGGTAAATTCTCATTAAATGGCCTTGAACTGCTCAGTCTAAACTGCTGGTGAACAAATCTACACTGCAAAAACACAAAATCTTACCAAATATTTTGGTCTAGTTTCTAGTCAGTTTGTAATTATTTGGTTTTAATGGAATATAACTTATTTGTTGGTTCTTTAGCACAGCAAACTGAATAGACATGAATACCACAATATGTTTTTAATCATAAATTTCTGAGAAGTACTGAGTCAGTAATTTGATGAAATTGAGACAAGAGGCAGGATTGAATAAGTGTTTGTTTCTTCCTACTCCGTTTAAAATAGAAAAGTAGGTGGAAAACTAATTATTTTGTTCTTGGTTTGTTCTTGGCTTTCTTGGTTTTTAAAAAACTGTTTGAAATAAATATATATTCATATTTCAGCACTCTTTTGTGTTGGTGCACCACATAATCAGTGAAACACTGATAATACATTTTGTAATAAAACATTTTCCTACTTTTATGGACAAGTAATTCACATTAAAGACCTTGAACTTGTGTCTTTCTGCAGCCTCACCGTTTCTGAAGAGGGACCGGCGCGACTGGCCGCCGTTGAGCGGAGGAAGGGACTTCCTCTCCTGGCCCACAAAAGTGTCCCACCGCACCTTTTCGGTGCCGCCGAGCTCCCGGACTTTCTTGAGACAGCCTTCCAAATAGTCGATGGGGTCATCGGGTCGGTAGTACATCAAACCCGTCAGCAGACTCTGTGGGGAGCGCAGAGAATGAGGTGTAAAGTTAGAGAAGAGCGGCGACAGCACATCGTTGTTGTTCTGTGGGAGTAAAGTTGAGCTGAGCAACTAATGAGATCTAAAGTTCAAAACCTGCCTGCTGTCTGGGCTGCGGCTGGGGAACCAATCATCTCATTCTGTCCATGACCCTGTCTGGCAAAACAGGGCAGCACTGCAAAACGCAAAATCTTACCAAGTATTGTTGGTCTAGTTTTTAGTGCAAATATCTTATTGCACTTCAAATAAGACAAAACTAAATTATAAGTAACTCTTCAGCAACATACAGGATCTTTAGAATCAATAATTCCTCCATTTTGATGAAAAAGCACTAGTTCCATTATTTCACTTATAACCAGAATCTGGAACATTTACTCAATTCATTTACCTAAGTAACTTTTTGGGGAAAAAATTACTTTTAGGAGTATTTTTACCACGCTGTACTTTTTACTTTTACTACAGTATTTTTATTATGAAGTATTTCTACTCTTATTTGAGTAAAATTTCTACCCACTGTATAAATAAACAAACATGTTTTAACCAAAAATCCATCAGACACAGACAAACACCTGCAGTTTTTGTTAGTTTTATAAATTTTTTATTGAAAACGATTTGGAAAATTTTTATTTTGCCTGATTTGGTTATTTTTTTTTTACTTTGTCACCTTCATCCTTAAAATACAAAACTTACCACTTGACTTTATACTTTGGTCCATCTGATGATGTGATTTTTAAATATTAAATGATTGATAATTTAAAAGTTACTCAGCACTTGAGTCGACTTTTTACCAAATACTTTTTACTCTTGAGTAATTTCTTGGATGGCTACTTTTTACCTTTACTTGAGTAAAAATATGTTGAAGTATCACTACTCATACTTGAGTACAGTTTTTGGGTGCTCTGCTTACAAAATTGGAAAAATGTCTTGTTATAAATGAAATATTATGGCAGTGGAACTAATACTTTTTAACCAATATTAAGGAATTATTTTCCTAAAAGAAGCTAGTATATCTTGCTGAAAAGTTACTTATAAATCAGCTTCTGTCTCATTTCAAGTCTACTGAGATATTTCCACAAGAAACTAGATCAAAAATGCTTGTTAAGATTTTGTCCTTTCTTAGTGAGGACCCTGATGACCTTTTCTTTCTATTGCTACTATTAAAAAAGGAAAAACCTCTGCCCTAACTGTTCCAAAACAACACTTTCCTCAGGGACTTCCTTCCTGATTTCCACCCTTCCTCCACCTCTAACACATCCTGAAAAGCCTCCAGAAGTTTCATCTACTTTCTGGTCAGACAGATGACGAAAACAGCATCTGAGCCTCAGTTGCACGCACCAAAATAGTAGTTATGATGATGTGCCACTTCGCTGCATAACGTAATTTAAGCTGACGGCAAATAAGCAACGGTGATTGCACTGATTGCTTACATAAATTATCCACAACACAGTGGGGATTGACTGTAATTAAGTGGAGGAGATAATTTACTGTCCTCTAAGCAGAAGTAATCTTATATCAATATTCCTACAAACTCAGAATGTAACGATGTGAGAAGTGAGAGAAACGTGAGAAGATTGCCACTTGTATTGTTTAAATATGAGTGCATTCTTGCAGAAACAGTCATTATTTTCACATTTATCTGCTAAACATTTGCAATAACTTAAAATGCATTATATACTTGTTAAACAAAATTTTTTAAAACGGCTTCTGGATCATTAAACCAGCATGATGGCCTTGTTTTTAAGCTTTCAGCTGTAATATTTTCTGCTTCACTGGTAAAAGATGACACATAAGACCCTCTCCAGCGCACATTGCAACGCTTCAGACTATCCTGATGTAGAAAATATTATGTCAGCTCCATCTCTCACCTCAAACAGCTGAGGTATCTCCCTCCGTGCCAGATACTCCTTGGCATCGTTGGTATTCATCTCCAGCTGGATTTCCTCTTTATTTTTAAATGAAAAACTTATCGGAGGCGGATTTTTCCCACCTGTTTTCCCTCTGATTTATCTTTGGTTAATAAGCGAGTTCGTGACAGATCTCCTTTCAGCGCATTTTTTCCGCTCCTGTCCTTGCGGACTTCTCAAGTGGATTCCTGCAGGTGATGCCACCGCGCCGCCCTCCTCCTCCTCCTCTTCCTCCGCCTGCTCCTTCTCAGTGGTGCGGATGCGTGGCTCGGTTGGACTCTTTTTCTCGCCTCCCGCAGCGCTTCGCTTGCAGCGCGCAGCTCCGGTTTGGACGGTCTGTGCTCTGCTGACAGCACCTTGCGGGTTCTGTATGCAGAAGAGCGCACACCACGCCTCCTGGTGGCGTTTGCGGTTAGAACTGAAACTTCATGTTTACGCGCAGTGCATCCACACGAAAGAGGATGAGGGCCACTGAGAAAACCCTTAAACTCAGAATTACGATCTTTTTCTCAGAATCATGCAAATTGTTTATGCATTAGGCAAATCTATGCGACGGCGTATTAGGGTCATTGTACATAGAGAAAGAAAAATAGTACATTTTAACCAAAAATTTTTTCTATAACGAGAAAGGTACAAAGATTGAAAATTTGTTTGAAAAAAACAACTGGAAATGTTTAAGTCTTTTCTAGCAAAGTTTTGACCTTTGGAGGTCGTTTTTTATTTTTTCGCAAATTTCTAAGATTAATCTCAAATTTTTTTTATTTTTATTTTTTATTGGCCCTGACTTTAAACTCAGATTCTGTTTTTCTCCCCTCAGAATTCTGACTTTTTATTAAAATCTGAAATGTTTGAATATGCACCATCACATTTTAAAACTCAAATCTACCTAAGAAAATTGGGACAAGCTTTTACTGTGGATGAAGTGCAGATTTATAAATGATGTAGCACGGAAGACACGGTTGTACGACAGCTTATTAATTTAAGGCGAGTGCAGATTAAAAAAAAGGGAGTCAATTTCCTCCAAAAAAAAGTTTTAGAAAATTTTTGAGACTAATCTCAAATTTTCAGATTTTTTTCTAGCACATTTGTGACTTCAAAATCAGAAATTTCACATTTTTCTCTGGAGTCTGGTATTGTCTCAACATTTGAGTGATTATCTGGTTTTTGTTCAGGGGTCCATTGGCAAACTGTAATCTGGTTTCCACTTTTTAACTGTCGTCTTCCTCTCTGAGTGGCTTTTAAGGCCAAGTTGATAGAAGACTCCTTTCAAAGTGTAACTGGGCTAAATTTGTATTTACAAAATAAATATTAGTAGCCTATTCATAAAAAAGTAACTGTGTAGTTTGGTATATTATTATGTTGATGCATTTTACTTACTTCTGTGTAAATATTATCAGCTAAGTAAAATTTATTTGCATTTCACCAGTAATGTGAACTTTCCAAAATAATCAATCAATGTGAATCTTGATTATTTTAAAATCTGTACCATCACTTTATTGGTTTTAAACATTAATGTTCACTTTGTACGGCTCCAAAGTATTTCAGAGGTTTGTTTTATATATTTAGGCTTTGTTGGTTTGTCCCACTTTCCAATCTCTTCCCTGGTTTCGTGATTAAAAATTATATAAAAGTTTCACAGATTTCATTATTATATAATGAGCTGTGAGTTGGGGAAGTGAGGGAAGCAGCAGGTCAAAAAGCAGCAGCAGGGATTAGAGTAGCTTTCAGTGCTCTAAAATCACACACCCTGCTGTTGGACAGAGCTGATTTGGATGCTGCCTGCCTGTCACGCTGGCTCTATGCTGGACGTGCATGAAGAAATTTTGTATAGTTCCTCCTCTCAGAGCAAGCAGATATTTAAATACTTACTTTTAGCTTTTTACCAATGTGCAGGAGAGGATATTTGAATCCATAGATGTCCAAATCACTAACTGAAAAGGAAGTAGTATTTATCTCAAAATATAACGACAAAACCAAAGACACAATAGCATGAAGCCGATCCTTGTCTTGCAATAGGATGTTCAGTTTGAATGTTGAACTAATCATAAAATGACGTTTATCTCTAATTTTTCTTATAGACGGCATGTAAATAAAGCAGATGACATTAAAATCAGAAGATGGATAGAGCAGACATAAATGAACATAATGACAATGCAAGAGATGAAAATTTTTAATCTCTTGCAGATGACAAATTAAATCCATTAATATGTCATCTTGATCAACCTTGATTACTGTCTTTGAAAGTGTTCTCATCGTTTAATTACATGTACTTCAGTTATCTTCTATATGAATAGACATCCACATTTTATGAATTATTATTTTGTTGTCTTGTAGCTTAAGACGATTAAAAAAAGGTATTATTAATAATATTGTGACTTTTTCTTTATTTTTATCAATAAAGTAAAGTTCTTTTGAGGCTCTAAATGCATTTGGACCTTTGGGCAATGCAGCTCAAACAAAGCCATTCTTGTGTATTTATTATTTAAGCAGGAAAAAGTTTTTGAATTTAAAGCCTCTTTTGAGTGACCCAGCCAAGACATCACAAATATATATATTTTTTAATAATTAGAAAGTAGATTCCAGCTGGAGTGGTGAGCAAATACTACTACTATAACAACAACAACAACAAAAATAGCAATAATATTAGATAAAACAAATCTAAGCTGAATCAAGTATGTATTACTTATTAAGCAGAATTTGGAACTTTTTACTACTCTTTGTAGTATGATTGGCTATTTTTCATTATTCTTATGCCTAAGTGCTTTTTAAATAAAGCTGAAATATACCTGCTTTGATTGAACTCAATGAAAACAATGTTGTCTCGCGTGAACTTTTATTTTGAAAAGTCTTGTACTGGAAGTACTCGCGCAGGTTGGCTTTTTACTTCCTCGATATCCAGGCAGTGTTCACAGCGCTGCACAATGAAATTACTCACTTTATTAAGTTTATCCGTAACGTATTTAGTTACGGATTGTATTAATATCGAGGTGAGTATCAGTTTGTATTTTTAGCTTCGGATTTCCTGCCGCATTTTTGTATTTCTGTGTTATATTTTGTCAAACAAATCGCTTCCGGTTAGCTTGCTATGTTTCTTTATAAATCCTATTTCACTGCTGAATGAATCTTTTCGCTTCTCACTATCAGAATCGCGTGAAAAATAATTATGTTTAACGTGTCTTGTTTTGTTTATTTTATCAGAATGCAGCAGGCCAGTTCTTTAGCAGCGGTCATACAAACAACTGGGCTGTTCTGGTCAGTATTTATTCAAGAAGCTGACTGATGTTCTTCGTTAATGATGAGAGCAGTTTCCTGATTTCTTACGGCTTTACGAGACTTTTTCTTGTTTCACTGGACAAACAGGTGTGTACCTCCAGGTTCTGGTTCAACTACCGACATGTGGCCAATTCTCTGTCCGTGTACAGGAGCGTAAAGAGGCTGGGCATCCCTGACAGGTACCATTCAGCCCAGCAAATACAGGGTCAGGGTTCACTGCGGTAATAACAGTAAAAAAAAAAAATCTAATTAGGAATGTTATGTTTGCCCGACTCGTTAAAATAGTTCTTTGTCCTTCAGTTTCCATAAAAATATGCAAAGTCGTGACAGAAAAAGAATAATTGATAAAAAATTCTTTGCATAATTTTTTTTTTTTTTCAGATTTTGCCTGAAACTTACTTCAAATGTTCTTTTTCCGTAATTGTGATTAAATATGAATAATTTATTGACTGCACTGTGATTAAGTTATGTATTTTCAGTGGAAAAGTAGAACACTGAAACAAGCTTGATCCCTTACTTGCAGCAAAACTTTCAGTAAAATTCTGAAATAAAGAGAAATTATGCAGTTTCTTCAAAAATAAAGTCAAATGCGTTCAAAAAACAAAATAAAAACACGAAATTAATGTATTTTGCCACCAATATACATCACTCAACATGACTGACTTTATTATTTACCTATACTTAACGTTATTGGTGTATTTATTTCTTTTTTTGTTTGTTTGTTTGTGCCAGTCATATAGTTCTGATGCTGGCCGACGACATGGCTTGTAACCACAGAAATCCCAAGCCGGCCACAGTGTTCAGCCACAAGAACATGGAGCTGAACGTCTACGGAGACGACGTTGAGGTGGATTACCGTGGATACGAGGTCGGTTTACCTCTGTGCTGTAAAACTATTGCACTTGGCTTCTTTTTTTAAAGCTTTTAGAATAATTAGATGATTTAAATGGACTATAAAATACTGTTGTTAGTTTATAAGTCACTGAACGGCTTAGCACCACAACACATTAAAGATCTGCTGTTGTGGTATCAAACTTCCAGACCCCTCGGAACCAAACATGGAGACGCAGCATTCATTTTCTGTGCATCAAAAATCTAGAATAAACTTCCAGAAAACTGCAAAGCAGCTGAAACATTGAGTTTCTTTAAATCGAGACTAAAAACCTACCTGTTTGAAATTGGTTTTGCACCATAATAAATGAAACATTAATGGACATTTAGATGTGTAAATGACGACACTTGGAAAAATGTTTCAGTTGTTGATTTTTGTGTTCTTATGATGAAAAGTACTTTGAACTGCCTTACCGCTGAACAGTGTACACTAATAAACTTGATTGATTGGAAAAAGAAAAATATTCTGATGAATTAGACATGAACCATTATAAATAAATTGTTGTTAATGTTCCACAATGGATCCCGTTTGTTTCAGGTGACAGTGGAGAACTTCCTGCGAGTCTTGACTGGACGGCTTCCCCCCAGCACGCCTCGCTCCAAACGCCTCCTGTCTGACGACCGAAGCAACATCCTCATATACCTCACTGGTATTTAATTATTTCCAGTCTTATTGACAGTTTTAAATCATCAAAACTGATTTCTTAACTCAGTTTTATTCTCATTTGATCTCCTGTCATCAGGAAACTCCTATGAAATCAGTTATTTTTCCTTTGTTTATAAATTGCTTTGAATCTGAAAACTCCTACTTTTTTTTTTTTTTTTTTTTTACCTGTGAACACATCAGCAAACGTCTCGCTTTGATGCATAAGTGAAGCTAATGTTGTTATTCCTTCTTTTTCAGGTACATTCAAACTGCTACCTCTATCAAAAAAACCTACATTGCTATTTTTTTCTCAGAGAAAAACAAATCGACTAATTCGTCAGGAAATTACCAGACAAAATTCAAACTGGAAATTGCATATCTGAGATCAGAATCGCCCAGTTTTCTCTGTCAAGGTTTTAACATGCAAATCTCTGGGTTTAAATTGTTCAGTGCCCTTTTCCAGTTTAATCTCCTTTTCTTTTTTTCCTTTTTCCAACGTTCAATAGAGGAAATGTTCTAACATTTATTTAATGACTTTTAGATATTATGCAAAATCAAAGCAACACAAAAGCAGCGGTGTAGAAGGAAATGGCTTTGCAGAAAGGTTCAATTAATCTTGTCTTTTCACGGTAATTTAAATGGGAAACATTGCAGGTATTGTGGGAGATGTCCTCTCTCCTCTTTCTAAAAAGGTTAATTTGCACTTTAATCAGAGTTAATTCAGGTTTCATGCAGAGATAAGTTTGGTATTCAGAGAAATATGTTTTCTTATTGGTGCAAAGAACACTACAGTGTCAAAATTTAGGGGTGAAACATTAGCTTTTTGAAGACTTTCTGACAAAACTATTCTATTTTGACTTTTTAGGATTAAGCTCTTAGAGTATTTTCTGATTTTATTACAGCTGCTTTAAAAAACAAATGTATAAAATGCTCACTTTTTGATCGTTTGCCAAGTTTTCGTCAGGAAATTACCAGACAAAATTCTAATTCCTTCTGTATAGGTAATATTTAACTAAAGTAGCACATTTCTCCTGTGTTTTTATTTTCATTTTCTGTGTCATTTTTATCTGCTACCAGTAAACGTGTCTTCATATTATATATTTTGTGTTTCATTGACAGGTCACGGTGGGAACGGCTTCCTTAAGTTCCAGGATTCGGAGGAGATCAGCAACGTGGAATTGGCTGATGCTTTTGAACAAATGTGGCAGAAAAGAAGGTAAATTATGGAGGACTAATCCTGCCATAATTAAGAATGACCTCAGAAAGTTACTCCCTTGAATAACTTTAGAACTTTATCCAGTTAATTGAAATGATAATCAACAGATCAGCCTGACACCCCATCAAGCAGAAAGTATTTTTTTAGCTGCAGTTGATCATGAAACGTTCACTAAAGGAATGTCATGTTTTTCAGTTTTTTTTTTATTTAAAAATTAATTGAATTATTTGTTTATCTTCATTTTCTAATATTTTTCTAATAATGTATATAAAAACTGTTTTTTTCCCAATTAGTTTATACTAAAAGACTTATTAGTTGCAGCCCTCCTTTTGTTTTGTGCAGGTATATTAGATATAAATAGCAATATTAATGCACAGTTTTGATTGATTCCATCTTTGTTTTATTTTGACTTGATATATTTTAAGTTTGTGTTTCTTGTTGTTTTGCTTTTATTTTTATTTTGAAAAGTCTCATGCAAATTAAATTTTTCAATTAGATTGCAACAAAACAACAGCTTTAACTTGTAATGAAGTAATAAATCAATGCACTAATTATTTCTTCTCATATGCTCTCATAACACTGGAGAGGCTCATATGAATCTAGATGATTGAGTTTGATAATTTGGCTTTATTGTCCCTTGTGGGTTTGTAATTGGGCGACCGGGAGCAGAAACCAGGCTAATCTAAGACATATTCCAGCTCCTTGACCTATTTTATTTATATAAATGCATTATCATAGAGGTGCGTTATCTTAGAGCAGCTCTATATGTCATGCAGATCTGACTGTAATGAAACCTGAGAAGTGGCTCGTTTACTCCAAACTGTTTGTCATCTGTGTCTGTGCCACAGTCGAGCTCTGCTTTGATGCTGACGTGATAATTGCTCTTTTTAGCTGCTTAATTACTGCCACCTCCTTTTACAAACCAGCTTGATTCAGCTTGATTTGATTATTTGTTTGACCAAACAAGGGGGGAAGAGGTTTTTCTTAGAGGAGAAGAAGAGCAGAAGGATTGAAGGAGGTGAAATAGCGCGTAGGCGTGTTGGCGGGACTGAATGGTGCCGATGCTTTTACTCGGTGGCCATGGTAACTGCAGCGTGAAGGGTTGTGTGATAACAGCTTTTTTTATTGGAGCAAATGGACAAGTGCGATGCCAGCTGTGTGCCCTGTGATTGGGGTTTATTAGAAAATGAGTTTGATCGTTTCGTGTCTCTGTCCAGGTACAACGAGCTGCTCTTCATCATCGACACCTGTCAGGGCGCCTCCATGTACGAGAGGTTTTACTCTCCAAACATCATGGCTCTGGCCAGCAGTCAGGTCGGGGAAGACTCCCTGTCGGTGAGTTATTCCCCCTCATAACGACTCAAAGGGTAAATTAAACCATCCAGTAGTTTTGGCAGGTTTTTAACTCCGTAGTCTAGTGTACAGCACCTGTAAGTGCCGACTAGACCGTTGTTCATCTTCCTTATTGCAGTGAAGTCAAGAAAAAAGTATAGTTATATAAATATTTATCTGATTATTAACATCCAGACTTAGCAAAGCAACTCACTGACTGACAATTAATTGATTCTTAAAAATCTGATTATTGTCTTGTATCAAGAGGACTGTCTTTCCTTAATATAAAGGGCTAAATTTTTCATAATGTACTAAATGTAAACAATCAACCAAATATAATAGAATATGGACAACCCTGACCATCCTCATGAGACTCTTATAAAAGCTTCAGTCAGATGCTTCTTCAAATTCACTGTAATATGGACTGCTACAGGAGATATTTCCTACCAGCAGCCATCAACATCTACACTACAGTAGAAGAATTTGAATTATTATGTAATTTCCCTTTGGGATCAATACAATATTTTTAAATTTGAAATAATAAAAAAAAAACATCTTTAATTTTTCAACATTATTTGGTGTTAACTGCATTCAAAACTGACTGAATAAACAGAAATATTTTTTTCTCACATTGATAAACTTGCATATTGTAGAATATAACAAAACAAGAACCCCAAAGGTTGCTGAATAATAAGATGTGTGAAACACTTAAGTGTTAAAGCACTTGTTGCTCCTGAGGGAATATTAAAACTTCACTCCATGAAGTGCATTTAAAGCTCACAACAGCCCTCAAAACCAACCCTGCTTACTGGCTTCATGTTTTTTCCATCGTGTTAGTTTTTCTCTGCTTTTGCCCTCCGTCTTTCTGCACGTCAGTAATTTCTGGTTAAGTTGACGTTGCTCCATCATCAACGAGCGCTGTTAAGGTGAAACTTTAGCAGTTTGTCGACTATATTACAAAGCAGAACCGCACAAAGCTCATTTAGTATCCGAAACCGGACTCTGTTCGGACCGTTTCTCTTTCTTGTTCTGTTATGGCTCCGCCATCTTGAATCAACTGGCTCCGCTTTGGGATGACCAGAGACGCCCTCTGGTGGATGGCGGGCAAACTACCACACTAAAAGAAGGTCTAACCGGACTTTTTTAGTTAATCGAATGAAAATAATGTGAATCTAATAAATTATTAATTGGCAATTAATCGTTATCGTTTAATTATTATATCCAGTTATAACTTATTCTGCACTGTAAAAAAGTTTTTTTTTTCTTTGCATAAAAGAAATGGCCAAAAGTTATAGTTTTATTTAAAAATTGGTTATTTTATTTACTTGTTTTCAGCTTAAGTAGGGGTTTCTGGTGAAACACTGCTATATAAAGATGTTTTGAACTAAAAAATACATCTAGAAAGAAGTGGGAAAGAATCAGAATTATAACATACAAGAATATATATAACATACTTCTATAAAGGCTATATGTTTATACAATCTATTATATACTTAGTTTTCCCTGTTCAACATACTTAAAAACATAGTTTCAATGCCAGTAAGAGGCACAAAATACATTCATTTAAATTTTATACTCTTTCACGTGTGAATTCATGCTTAAAATACTAAAATAAGCACTTCCAGTGAGCATTGTCCTCTGCACAGATTGATTTTACGCTCTCCTGTTCACACAGGAGAACCTTACATTTACCCCACCAATGAGCGAAGCAGAGTTATGAAAACATATTTCTTCAGATGTCATTGCCCAGAACTTACTGGCAGCTCTCTAAAACTCACTTAAACTCTGAGGAGTGATTTCCTCCTATCAGAAGATTACATTTGCACAGCTCTGCTTCGCTCATTGATGGGGTAAATGTACGGTGCAGTAATAACGCTTTTGAGTATTGGTATCAAAACAAATCTTTTAATTTTATAATTAAATCAAGGGGATATTGGGGGAGGAAAACATTAGCAATAGGTATGTTTCTTTAATTCAGTTATTTTATAAAGTTTTTTATTGGAAAATTAACCAATTGGTGCATATAAAACACATATTAAAGGAATATTGAGTTGTACAATAACAAAAAATGAATGATGAATAAAACGAACAAAAAAGGTGGTACACATTAAAATAGATAGATTTAGAACAAAGACAAAACAGAACATAACCAAGTGATATCACAACAAAAATGTGTTTAACTTGGCAGTTATTTTCTGATTTTCATTATTATTATTTTCATTTTCTATGTTATTCCTTGTTTTGTTGTTTTGGGTAGATATTTTGGGTAGAAGTGGGAAAGAAAGAGAAGAAAACAGCAACAAAAATAGCAATATTTAAAAATGCAGCCTTAATCATCTTTTTTTGTTCCTTGTTTCTGTTTTAGCACCAACCAGATCTGGCCATAGGAGTCCATTTAATGGATCGCTACACCTTCTACCTGCTGGAGTTCCTGGAGGACATCCACCCGGCGAGCAAAGCCAACATGAACGACCTGGTGAGGAATGTTTTCTTTTTAATATTTTTATGAATGGCCTCAACTGATTTTCTCACTTCTGAAATCGTACAGGTTTTTAAAAAAAACATGTATGAAAGCTTTTGAATGACTGGTGCTTAACCAAGCCTGTACCAGCGAGGCTATTTACAGTCACTTTGGTATTCATACCCCTTTATTTGATCAACTTCTACCACAAACTGCTATATTTTTTTTTAGAACAACTTCAGAATCGGAAAGTGTAAAGAAAATACAAAAGTCACAGGGCAACGGCGAGGAGCCACAACCGAAGTTATGCTAACCTATTCAAGGTTTCCAGTAGTGTATTATAAGCCTGACGGGCCGCCAGGCTAAGCTTTATTTATTTTAAATAGGGTTTTTCTAAACCAGTGACAGTAAAGACTGATTATCTAGGTTTATAGTTGGTGTATAGGACTAGGGGGTGTGGACCAATTATTGTTTCTAAAGTATGATGCTGAATTTGGTAACTTTAAAAAAATTTTTTTTAGCAAAAACACGATGCCTGTAGAAATGTAAATGTATGTCATAATGAGCACAGAGGAGCATCAGCCGATTAAAAATGAGTATTACTGTAAAAGGTTCATCATGGCGGATGCGTGGCAGTGAATGTGAGGTCTCTGGCTGCCTCAGATGAAAGACACGCAGGTTTCCCTGGACTTGTCCGGACTTGAAAGAGAATGCGTAACAAAGCGTGGAGCCGGCTTGCGTTTGACACCGGACTCAAGGATTGTGCGTACGCGCTCTGCGCCGCGGCTCGGCCTCAGCGGTTCTTCTCTTTTCATCTTTCGGTCTCCTGCAGAGATCCATCGAGCCATCGGGACCGTGAGGAGTTTTATCTGAAAACGACATGGTTACTCTGTGTGCTCTGACTAATGCTAATTATATGTTCTAGTTGTTCCAGTTGTTCTGTTTCTGTAGGTGCACTCTTTGTTCTGGTGCTTTTTTTGGATTTACTAATCAATTCTATAGATTTTCTTGACAAGCCCATTAAGTTTTTAAATCCAGTCTGAAAAGCTTTGACCTTTTTAAAGAGACTGCTTTCAGATTCACTATTAGGCTTTAGTGTGTGATTTTGTTTCCAGTCCTGTTTGACTAACGGAGATTATGCTCAGGTCAGGCTAATGATTTCTTTTTCCTTTTTAAAAATTTGCCTTTGAAATGTTCAAATAAATTGCTCAAATTACTGATGGAAAAACGTTTAGGATGTTTTCCCAACTCTAACAATCCAAGCACCAAAAATACCTGCAAAATAAGCTTAAATCTTGTGAATACAATCACACCTGCTTCTGCACAATGCAATAAATTACTTTAAAAGTAGGGGAGACCGTAAAATACCATTTAGGAAAAGTTACTCCATTTAGTTGTTGTTTTCTGTTTGGACTTTAAATTCTTTAAATACACTATTAGAACTAAATAGATATTACATCACTGAACAGTTTCAGGAAATATGGATAATCAAAACTGTACTAATATCTTGTATCATTTTTTAACTAGCTAGTACTTTTAGGTGGCTTTATTATGGATGTAATTTTTGTTTTTATTGTAAATGTTTGCTGTAAATTACATTAGTAATTTATAAATTTGACATGAATCATAGGTCATGAATGTTGCTATGCATGCCAATTGTAATCTTTTTAAATCCTTTCCATCAGCTTACTTGGGGCCTGCAGATGAAAATTAGCCTCTCTGTCTAAATCTGGCATATTTGTGTTAACATGCATTATCCCCTTTATGAGATAAATACAATTCAGAATGTACAGATTTCTTCTGTTTTTTGTTTTTTTTGTCACACTTAAATATTTCAGATCATCAAACAAATATTAATATTGAATAAACATGAGCTGAATGCCAGTTTCATCTGTTACAGAGGGGTGGTATTATGTAAAATGTACTTTTTTGAGCTTTATGTCATGTTACAATGCTTTTCAGTCATCTAAAACATATCTGGAATGTTACTGTGACTCTTTCATGCGTGTTTAAGAAAATAAAACAGGGGCACATAACCTTTTGTCTTGTTTTGTTCAATTGATTCCACTGTGTAGCTATTTTGAAGTTTGTAGTTGCTTCTTAATTTATTATCCTCTTCTCCTTAGTTCAAAGTTTGTCCCAAGAGTCAGTGCGTGTCCACTCCGGGTCATCGGACCGACCTTTTCCAGAGGGATCCGGGAAGCGTCCTCATCACAGACTTCTTCGGTAGCGTCCGCAAAGTCGAGATCACCACTGAAGTCGTAAACTTGACGGACCCCATCGAGCAAGTGGACGAGAGGTAGGCAGAGCTTATTACATTAGTTCCACTTAAATAGTAATGTTTATCTTCATCTGTGTTCGCTCATTTCGGGTTTTTTGTGAATTTTTAAAAATGATTTATTACATTTTTCTAGGGTGAAATCAATATGCAATAAAAACCATCTCTTAAAGGTTTTCCATATTGTGTCAAAATTATACATACAGGATCAAATATGTAGCTACTAGTTTTTGTTTTTTGTCCATTTCAAGGTGGCAAAGTCTGTCCATATTTTTTTGAAAAGATACTAGTTAATATTTTAGTATGATAGCCCTTCCTAAATGGTAGCTGAGTCATGGTTATCATGTCATGAAGTTAACAACCTCTGGATAAATTCTCTTTTTCGAGACTGGTGCATGTCTGGTTTAGACTCATGTTATCTGCATTTGTCAACGGTCTATAATGAAGTGTTCGGTATCATCTTAAAGGGGACACTCTTGACTCTTTGGGTTTCTCTGATCAACACAGACGTCACTAGAGCTTCTTAAACCAGAAATGATAGACATTCTTCCACATCTTTTGACTAAACTAAATACATTTCTTTTATCCCAGTGGTATCCAGGGACACAAGAGTTAACAACTAAAATACTCAGCAGACTCTAAGGATTCAGAAAATGTAGAATATACTCATGATGTCTTTCTGTGGGGAGCGACTCTGAGCTGTTAGTTATAAAAACGTTAATCAGAAATAGTAGAAATTTACACTTGCATAAAGTTTAGGATGGTGTACGTCGGCCTGTTTATCAGATTTTGTGAGTTTTTCCATTCTGGGCTACCATTATGTAGCCCATGATGATCACATAGAAACATGATGTCCCGGTAGGCTCTGTGGGAGGAAACCACCCTCACTAAATGACAAATTATGAGGTAAAAATAATCATTGTTTTCAGATGATTAGGCTGCTATTGACAGCATGCACCCTAAATGTCAGTTTAAATTCCTCCTTTAGCTGGTTACACCTTGATTTGTTTTCTAGTATCCCTGCAAACAGATGTCCTAATGCGATCAGCTTAATTCTTTAGCAATGTTGAAGACACAAATGTGCATATGAATTTTTCATATATAGACATAGAACAGCTTTATGAAGAAAGAACAGTTTAAATAGATGATTAAAGGCCCCAAATAAACTTCTGGCCATATAATTGAGTTTATAGGATGAATAAAAATAGTCGATGGCAAAAACTTTCTGCTACACCAACTTTCTGGAAGTGGGACAACCTGGATAAAAGCCTCATTAAGGCCGACCTGCCTGTTCTTTAATTGAAGTGCCGTGGGCCAAATTCATTCGTTGTTTCTCTCCGAACTTAATGAGACTTTGATTTTTAGTTCAGAAAGCGTTTTATTGGAATATAGATTTCTCCACTAGTAATGTGTTGAGTGGCCTGTTTTCAGAAGAGTAAATTTCCCATTAAGGTCAAGTGTTTCCACTGGATGGACGATCCAACTCTTTACTGTCAGACTGACTAGTAGTAGGAGTTTGTGAGGTAATTGTTCCGGTTATTCAGATCAACAAAAGCCCTCTAAAGCATTAGTTCAGACCAGAATAAAGCTCATAATGAGACAGTTTCTCTTGTCTCTCTCAAGCTGTAAATCTCAGTCTACATTAGGTTGTTTGAGTGATGGCGTTTGGCGCCCTCTGGTGGTTATTTTTTTATTATTATTATTTTCTGTTTCATTTTAGCAGCTGTGATTGACAAACCCCGCCAGTAGATGGCTGTAGAGAGCTTTCACTAGTGACATACTGTTTTCTCTTTCATAAACACAAACGTCTCTTCAATTAATTTCAGTTCACGCAGAAAGCCTTAAGATAATCCATATACTTTCACATTAATACAAACTAATGGATGAATGCCAACACGAGGCAGGTGGTTGGACTCATTAGTTTGGAGGTTTTATATTTCTAAGTAAAACAAACATTCAGCACAAATACACACAAAAACACACACACTCTTAATAATTTCATTACACAGGGTTTAATTAGACCACCAGAAGGTATGAAGGATTATACTTTTTTTGCTGAGCTACTAATCAAAGGCACATTTCCATGCAAGTTTTGGTCAGTGACTATTTTGGCCCCAGGCCTGGTAGCCATTGCACGCAACTCTCCCCTATTACTTTATTATTGATCAAGCCTGACGCATTAGGTCTGCCACAACACAGAATCATGGCACAGTTTGTTATTGAGCTGGCAGCTGGCCTGATTCAGTCACACAGAGACACACTTCTTCATTTCTGATGCAAGATTCCAGCAACCCCCTCATTCATTTGATGCTCGACGGAGCAAAGTTTGCAGAAGCGCCCGAGGACCAGCAGGCGTTGCCCCGCCTCTGCTTCCAAGAATCGGTACTTTTCATGCGACAGGAACTTCACCATTTTTAAATACCTGGAGTTCATCTGCTCAGGGTTAATTTGTAGAGTTGTGTGTGAGAATATTCTGAACTGGAGACCTGATTAATTTTTAAAGTCAGATTTGATCTCTAAAATCAGGATTATTAAGTCATCTTATGGGGGTTGATGCGTTTGCCTCAGAAGTTGCAGATTAAGCAAATGAGAATTTATTTTCGACATGTGAAATGGTAGGTGTGATGCTAATTAGGCTCTAAAACTGCATGTTTGGCAGAAACAGCTGAATCTGATTAAACCTGAGATGTTTCCCTTCATTGCATCAGGCAGTGAATAGCAGTTTACTTCTTTTGGTATTGAATTTGTTTGTTGTTGTTCCAGCAGCAGGTAATCCACCTTTTTTCCAGGTACTTCAATAAATCAAACAATTACTGATTACAGTTACTTGGCACTCAGCTGAACAATTTCAAGTGAGTGCCAAATTGAAAGTACAGTGAAGCCCAACATTACACACACTTCTGACAGCCTTGGATTTATTCATTCAGCAAAGGAGTTTGTTTCTGATGGCTTTCTCTATAAAAGATGATGAAAAAGGAGTTCTGATTTAGAAGAAAAATGGCATGTCCAACCATTTAATTGTCAGTAATCAATTGACAATTATCTATTGGCATTAAAGTGTTATATTGTAATTGCTGACCAATTAGTTTGTTTCCACTGGTATTGAGATGTGAGTCTTTCAGTTTGGAAGGCCTCATTGTGCAGAAGTCATGTTAACTGAATATTTTACACTTTTGACCATTTTTAAAAATGGTATCTGAAAAATCTGAAGGCCTTCTGTCATTTTGACAGATTTCAGTTCACACACCTGACCACTTGGTGGGGATGCACAGACATTTTCACTTTCATTGTGGAGCTAACTAAAAAATAAGATTCACATAGGAGTATCTGAGCATTATCTCCTTTCTGGACATTGGAACTATCTCATGCACCTCACTATCCAGGAGCTGACAGTGTTAGAGACTTTGGAGTGTGTGTAACCATTAAAAATCACAAACTGGTGCAGCTGAACCACTGGAAGGAGCACATGCTGCGGAATCAGAAAACCCTTCATTCAGGCAATCTTGCAAACTTCTGATCACTTAAGTTGGAGAAATGTTCCCTGATTTCAAAACTTTGGCGGTAGTGGTGGTTGTAATTCCAGGCTCCGATGTGGCAGCAGAGCGCATATTCAGTTGTTATGATGATTTTATGGGAGTTTTTCTTTTAAACATTGAGGCTCTGATGCATCCCAACATAAAACATCCAATTTAATTATTCAAAAATTATCAAAAAATTTAGTATAAGTTTTAGTTAAAAGGCATCATATTTCTCCCATGTGAACCTTTCCTGGTCATCTTAACGCTCTTAAAACTCCTTCACTGCATCTTTGATACTTTGTCATCATTTTTTTTTTCGTTTCCCAGGTAGTTTCATCATTTTCTGTCCAATATATCTTACGTCCCTCCTTCACATGGGTCCAAACTACCTCAGCTTTCCATCTACAACTTTGTCTCCACCTGAGGCTGTCCCTCTGCTGAACACTGAACTAAATCTGTCCTGACACTCAGTAGAACAGATTCTCTTCTCTGAGGCCATAATCACTAGAATAAATGGCTGTGGTTGATGTAGGAGAAATACTTCTTCGGTTATGATCACAATGTGACTAAAAAAGTCTCAGAAAGGTCTTACAGTGGCAGCACTTTGTCCATCATTTTCTCATTCAAGTGAACTGTGGTTGGGTATTTGCTGCCACATTTTGAAAAGGATAAAACTGGAAATGTACCTTCCAGGATCCTGGTGAGGACGTAGAGTTGGTCCACTGTTGTTCCTGAACCTGACCGTTGGGCAGACTCTCCACTCTAGTAATAGATCTCACCAGGCAGACTAAGTAGTGCGATTCCCCCTTTAGTTGGGCTCCCCCCATCTGACAATAAAGGGGAACTACATGGTGCCCCCAGCATCTGCGTCATTTAGAGACCCTACAAAGTACAGAGCCTTAAAGGGGACCTATTATGCTAAATTCACATTTTGTACGTTTTTATACTTCCGATTGAGTCTCTACTGCTTCTAAAAACAACCTAAGTGCTCTAAGAGGCCATTAAAGGCAGGCAAATCTGTTTTTTGGTCTGGAAAAAGAGCAGTTTTAAAATCCTCCCAATAAAAGTGGGAGGTTTTTACGTTTGGTAAAACCAGCACTTTTGGTCAGCTGGTTTTACTGCTGTATGTGCACTACGATGGCTGCTGGAAAAGTGTTTTGTTGTTTACTTACGATCTATAAACCGCTTGTTGCATTCTTGTTGGTTGTGCAGGAGGCTCTACTAATGCTTTTCAAAGATGCATGCTTTCATAATTGTGCATCTGTTTACAGCCATTTTCATGTGCGAATGTAAACGTTGAGTTGGGGGCTTGGCCAGCAGCAGTTTATTTGGATTTAAAGTAACGAGGCCCGTTAAACAGGTACCCATCAACTTCTTCCAGGAAGTAAGTTTTTGCTTGTTTTATATCAAATAGAGGTATTAAGCCATTCGTCTGATCTTCTATTGACACTTAACAGTATACTCTAAAGCAATTACAAAACCCAGATTTTTTTCCCCTTTTTATTTATTCAATATTTATCAGCATTAGTAAAGAAAGCTGGGTTGTAACCTCTGCCAACAGAAGAGGTCGATCTCTTTTGGTAATCAACAAGAGATTGCTGATAGGATTCTTTCTGTGATCGTCTGAACAGAGGCTATTACTGCTACTAAAACATATTGTTTCATAAGACCAGAAAATGGGTTGAAGAGTACTCTGAGTGTCCCCACAGAGAGAAGATTACATACAGCTCACACAGCCGCGTTTTTAATAAATGTAGTGCTGCTTTAGTCCACTTTTGTCAGCCTGTTCAGCCACGTAGGCAAGCAGACGAGTTCACTGGAACTCATTTTCTAGCCGGGACACATTTCTGGATCCTTTTACTCAACTGAATGGCACTTAGTGGTATTAAGCCTAGATCCATTTAAACATCCTCTCCACCACTTTTCACTTCAAGCTACAGGAGATATTTGACTGCAACACATTTTGCTACAGGTTACGCAGTTCCCGTAGTAATTACAAGTATCGAATAACAACTAAATTCAGTCTCCATTGAGCCATAATGTAAGTCTAATGTAATTTGTGACCTGCAGCTCCGGATCGAGTGTACAAATACCGCTTTGGCTTTTAGTGGGGCAGATGGCACAAAGAAATTAGTTAGGCCTAAAGATGGCAGCTGGAGACAGCAGCAGGAGCAAAGCTGGAGGCGGCCACATCTATTAGGATCATTTACAAGGAGGGAGGAAATCTCTCCAAAAATATCTTCATGGAGAATAAAATGGACAATAGCATTCACTGAGTTAGAGCTAAAATCTTGCAGCTAAGTTGAAAGGGGAGGGGTGGAGCAGCTGCGATGCTTTTAAAGGCAGAAAGCGCTTTGAGCTCATGGAGGGCTCAGCAGGGGATTGCCGCCCTGCTTGCCGGCTCATCCCGTTTTCTCTGTCTGTCAGAGAACACACTGACATGCAGAGAGGGAGGCATCAAACCGGGATGAATAGAGGAGGAGGGCAAGAGGGCAAAATCCTGAAAGAAAGTTGTTGGGGGATAATAACTTGGGAGTGAAGAAAGAAACAAAAAGTGGAGATAAACAGGTTGCTCCACTCTGCGAGTGGTCGGAGGAGAGTCAGGGCAGCTCACAGGAGCTTTTGGCCCACTTTGTCAGAGGCTGGCTGGCTTGAACTTTCAATGAAAGACAGTCAGTCATTTGAACCTCCACTCGACTGTGACATTTAGCTGGGACTGCTGCGCCTGGCTCAGTTTCAGAGAGAGGAGGAGGCTTTCAAAAGAACAGTGGTACTGCTGGAAGATTTAAACCTCTATTGTGGTTTTTGGTCACTTGAGCTAAAATATCTGTTAGATTTCCTAGCATTTTGCTTATATTCATGTTTGATGAATTGGAATATTATTGAGAAATTTACTAAGTGAAACACATATTAATGTTGTTTCTTTTATAAATTTTTTTTAATATATTCACTGTATACTTGTTGGTTGTGCAGGAGGCTCTACTAATGTTTTTCAAAGATGTATGCATCTGTTTTCAGCCATTTTTCAGTGCATATGTAAATGTTGATTTGGGGGGCATATATATATATTTTTGTCTTTGCTCTTGACCGAACTAGTTTTTAACATATCTGTTTACATGTTTTCTGTATATTTAAAGTCCAGGAAAAGTTCATCAGATTGTTTTTTTTTTTCCTCCAAAATTTTCTCTTTCAGAATCAAAAACTTCAAATATATTACCATATTTACAACAACAAATGTTAGGATATAATGTTATAATTTGATTAACACTTAAATTTGATGTTTTGTATGTGCTGTCATTGCTTTTCTGCTCTTTTTTACTCCCTTCTCTGCCTTTTGTGTTCTGTTTTTTTCTTGACTTTATGTATTGAAAGGTTTTGGGAGGAATCTGGAGGTGAAATGGGGGCTAACTGTTTAAACATTTAACTGGGTATCAGTCCAAACTTTGCTTTAGAGTCAGAACAGTGTATTTTGTATTTTTTTTTATTTTACCAGATGATTTTCAACGACCTGACCAAGAAGCGTGAAAATATCACACATTTTATTCATCACAAATGAGGAGAATTCTGTTGAATTGTGGAGGTTCGGCAGATGCAGTGAGTTGAAGTAATCCAGGTTAGATTACTGATACCTGCTGCAGAGCAGAGTTATTCTACAAGGATGGTAATGCGTTGTGGCTTTGTTATGGTTAACAAATCCCATGAAAGAAAAACAACCATCTTAGCCTGTTCCTCAAATCCTTTCCCACTTTTCAATTGCTCTGATCCTTAAGCCTATTTGTTCTTACCCACCATGGAAATCTTTCCCAGAGAGAAATGGGGTCACGTTATTTTGTTTTCCTTTGTGTTTGGCGTTCGGCAAACATTACTGCTACTATAAAAGGACTGCCATTGTCGGGGAGTTTTTTCTTATGTGAATTTTGCGAATGCTTATACTAATAACAGTTCTGTAAGCTTGTATTTAAATTTAGCATTTAATTTTTTTTTTTTTTTAGCAAAAGATGCTCCTGCAGGAAAATGAAACGGCAAATTGATGATTTGTGGTTCCATAATTGTTCAGGGATTTTTTTTTTTTTGTCTTGTGAAATGTTTGCTGAATGTGTACAGCATCCCTTGCAACCCAAAGTTGTAATAGTTCAGTATTTTTACATGGTTCCAGATGCCCACAGAGGCAATCTTGGCACTTTAGAAAATAAGCAAGTCCAATTCTTATCCAGTTATATAAAGAATCCAGTTTGAGCCAAATTAAATTAACATACAGTCGGATTCAAATTGAATTGCATACGGCCTACAACTACCAATCGAGACTTTAAATTTTAGTTGAGCTTTCATTTCAATTGGTAAATATTTAACACTGGTCAACAGCCAAAAATTGTTTGGGGTTTTTCAACTGTTTTAGGGTAATTCTGATGTGCTGAATACAAAAATCACATTGGTTTTGCTCAATCAGGTCAACTTTCTGAACTGTGGACGCAACATGAGCATCAAAATGCATGAATTGTTCTCGCATATGGATCGGTTTCCCGATAATCTGGGATCAATGAGTGATGAGCAGCGGGAGAGACTCCATCAGGACATAAGAGAGATGGAGAGTTTTGCACAATAAAGACATAATGGCCAGTTTACATGTAGTTACCCTTATCGGTGTTTATTATTCAATTTACAGAAATACAAGTACAATACAAATACAAGTTTGTAACATGTAATTAATACACTCTGTTAGAAAACATGTTTTGTTTCCCCTAAAACTTTTTTTGGATGAGAAATATTAACGGAAAAAAAATATGTCATCAATTTAATCAGCAAATTGAATTTCTGTAAATCAAATTAGAATAAAAACCTGACATGGTTGAGAGAAATGGATGTCAGTTTTGGATTCAGCTGTGCAAAATAGTCATAATTCAGTTGAAAAAAGATAGATGACTTGCAAAAAATATATTTTATAACCCAGTGTAATTATCTGATGAAGCCATGTCAGTTGCTTTGAAAATTTGCAGCAATCCCTCCTGATTAAGCTGATGACTGTAGTTGAGAAGCTCCCCATTTTTAGGAAGGATGTGCCTCTGTAGCTGTTCCAGTCTTAAACCATCTGGGCATTAAAAATACATGAAGGAAGCAGAAAAAATACAGACACACTAATAAGGAGGGCTTTTTATAGGAAACAAAGCCAAAGAGTACACAAATATAACGCAGCAATAGCTTAGTTAATGACTGTGTCCAGGAAAAGACACAATTCTAATTGCAGAAGCAGTGGGCCAGGTGTATCTTCTGTGGAGAGAAGAAATAGAGATGTTGCTCATGGGTAATGGCAGCAATAACTATAAATGATGTATAAATTGAGTGTGAGTAGAGAAAATAGTGAGGAAAAAAAATGGTCATTATATCCTCCAGCAGGCTGAGCTTATATTGGTTCATAACTACAGATATATCCCAGGAAAGTCCCTGAGCTTTAAGCTTTGTCACAAAGGAAACCTTTAAGCCGAATCCTAAAAACAGGTGGTGTTTGTTCCTCACGGAGAAAAACTGGCAGCTGGTCATTCTAAAAGAGCCTGAGAGAGCTGCCTCCTATTCTGCATGTGTTCACCTGTTTATGTCTTTAAATGCACTGATAAGACAAAAGTCTCATGTGTAAGCACAAATTTTGTTTCCAATATTTAAAAAAAAAAAAAAAAGAATAAATAGTTGCTTGAATATACAATGTAGAGCCGTTTAAAATCTCTCAAAACAAATTCATCCCCAATGTAAGTTTGGGTCGTGTACACAATGTGTTTTAAAAATATTGTACACCAAGGATCGGATTCAGAAAAGTTTTTAACTTCATGAATTAGCACAAATATGCCACTCTGTATTGTTTTAAATATGCCAAACCTGGTGACTGTGGAGGCCATTGGGATACAGGAAACCAAAGTGTCGGGTTCAGGAAACCAGTTTGAGACGACTAGAGTTTTGTGACTTGGAGTATTGTCCTGCTAAAGGTAACCGTCAGAAAACGGGATTACTGTTGATGACCATCAGCTATACTTGGGTAGAACCTCAAGGTGAACCAAAAAATATTCTCCACCACCATCCTGAACAGTAGATCCCAGTCAGAACCAATCAATTCTTTCATATAAACCAGATTAATTTTCCTAAAATCTGAATGTTTCCTCTGTACAGAAGATTCATTAAACCAACCAATGTTTTCCCATCTGTTGTTGTCCAACTCTGTGTGGCTTCAGTTTCCTGTTCTTAGCTGCCGTAGCCCATCTGCTTCAAAGTTTGACATGTGCATTCAGGGATGGTATTCTGCATACCTTGGTTATAACGAATGGTTATTTGATGCCTTTCTGTCATCTTGAATTAGTCCGCCTGCCTGACCTCTTGACTTCAGCAAAGCATTTTCATCCACATGACTTCGGTAAAACCAGGAAGACGGTTGTGCATGAAAATCCAAGGAAATCATCAGCTTCTGAAATACTCAGACCAGATTCAGAGCTGCTTAAATCCTCCTTGTTCTGATGCTAAGTTGGTTTGAACCTTTGAGACGCTTAAAGGCATTGAACTGATTTGCTGTTAGTGTTAAGCAATTGAAGAGGTTTATGTACCTAATAAACTGACTGATGATTGAGTGTATAAATACTTCCTGGTTCAATTCCTGATCACGATTGCTTCTCTGGCATTCAGAGGAGAAAAAAAAGTACTTCAGATGCACTTTGTGTGAGTTTGGCATTTATTGTAGGTGGTATTCTCCCCGTTCTGAAATGATGAGACTTAATAATTAAAAAATGTGGCATTTTTTGAGGTGGAGCTAGTTATCAAAACATATCTTTATGTCAGGGGTGTCCCAAAATTGGGAAATCAAAAGTACTCATGAGCCAAAAATTAAAAAAAACCCAACAAATTAATAAGAGAAATATTAAAATAAAATGAAACGATTCAAGTTGTCTGATTTGTTTTTGTAGAAAATGGATGTTTTTCATTGTAGATTCAAAACTTTAAAATTATTTTGTACATTTTTGTATTAAAATAAATTTCATTTAGTTTTCACATTCTTTTGCACTTGATTGAACAAATTTATTCTGCAAGACAAAGATTTGAGTCGGTCTCTTTCAAAACACGTCTTATATTTAGCCAAATTCAATAGATTAGATAAAAGCTTACTTAGGTGCAGCAAAGTCGACTTTTCACTAAAAGTCGCTACGTAGACGTGGCTCTGCTTATTATAAAAGAGACAAATACTTTATGTTGTACATGACATAAAACGTTTGCATCTGGCCAAATTTGTATCCTTCTTGAATTGCAGTTGGGGGGCCACACAAAATCACTCCAACGGCCACAAATGGCCCCGGGGACCTCACTTTTGACAACCCATGCGGATTATAAATGTCCCTACATCTGAGGATGGTTATGGGACATGTTTGTTTCAAATATTGTGCATTTTGATGCTTAGTTAAAGTTTATTATTAGCTTCCAGTGTATTTTAATCCTGCTAAGGGGAGGGGAACTGCGGCTTTTTATGATGGATAAAGATAGAAGCTTAACCTGCATGACGGCAATTTTAATCATGCAATGCAGTGTCATTAGCATCACTTATTGCCTGCGCTAATCAGTAAATTTGGCTCCCTGCGTCAAACTTCCTCAAGATAAAACTCAACCTAAAACGTCTTCATAGGGAAACGGTGGGGAAGGATCGTAACTCGGCGCTCCTTTGCACTACCGGAAAAATTCCAATGGTTTCTGGAAGGGGAGACGTTGCGCTTTACAGCCAATGTTGGGTTATTATGGTAATTTCACTCCCGCCGTTGCAGGGAGAATGTTTTACTTTAGTTTAATCTGGTGAAACACTCTTTTAATAGTCAGTAAATTGTAAATGACTGATGGATATTGAAAGTTTCAGTTGTTATGGAGAAAAGGGCAAATATATTTACTCGCAGGACATCTAAAGAATTTCGTACAATTAAAATAAGCACAAATATCCAGGCAAAGATTTGAAACTTAGACCTTATTAATGACAGATAATACTCTGTATTTTAACAGTCTTTAAAATCTACTTTGAAATCTTTGAAATCTAGTTCCAAATGTTTGTAGTTATTTCCGAAGCTGCTGCCTTTTGGATTCTGGATCAGTCTTTTTGTTTTTTTTTTGTAAGTTCTCTGTGTGAACATCAGTGGCGTTTAGATGCTAAAAGCTTCTCCAGCACTTTTAAGCTACATTAAAATCATATTGAGCATTTTGCTGTATAGATTGTTGTACTGTGCCACACAACACCTTATTGTTTTTCTGATTTTATTGATGACTTGTCATTGTTTTCGCTTCCAGGGCTGACTGGCTGCTGCTGTAGATGTATTATGATTATACAGGGATTGTGCAGTTGATTTGTTATGGGGGGAATCTGATTGCACGTAAAGGCAGTGATCAGAACTCCTGTTTGTTTTCACCTTTTCTTCCTTAATCCTATGCATTTACCGTAGCATGACCTTCTTTCTTGCATAAATGCTGACAGCGTCCCGTTCTCTCTCTCGCAGCCCTGCGAATGGAGAGGCGCGTGAAGAGATGTACTCGTACGTGGACCAGCTGCCGGTGTCTGAGATCATCCATCAGGTAAGAGGAGGTGCAAACAAGCGGGGATCAGGTCACTCAAACCCACACATGTCGAGGAGGCATCATGCGTTGGCAGGCTGTTTTTTCTTCTTTTTTTTTTCCGCAGCATATTGTGTTTTTTCTTCTTTCTCTTATTTGAAGTGTGTCAACTCTCGACTTTAACTTGGACACAGAGCAGAAAAGTTACGTGCAACATTCACCAACAGATGTCTTTGTGTTGTCTCCATGGCGACGGCTGGAAGTGTGAAATGCGGCCTCCGCGTGGAGGGCGGCCACCGTGAAATCCAGCAGAATGGATGGGCGGGATTGTGTCGAAGAATTGCGCATTTACCTCATTCCCAAATGGATTGGTGCTTTCAGTCAGGTCGACCTTCACAAATGAACACCTCTTCCTCCTCAATCCATCTTTTGAACGCACGCACTGCATTCAGAGCAGCTGGCCTTTCGTCCTGTATCACCCTTGTAAGATTTTCCATTATGAGGCCATTAAAAATACAATTTCTGCTCTCCCACTTCAGAAACATAAAGAAGCAGCATTAATCTTCAGCAGAGGCAAGTCAACAGCTGACATAGTTGGTGTTTGCTCACATGTCTCGTTTTAAATACAGAGCGAATATGGTATTATTGCCAAGCACATATGCTTTTCGTAGGTTTATATTGCTAAACACAGATACACCAGCTTCTACAGAAAAGCTGGACCTCCTATTTGCCGTTATGTATTGACAGATTTACCTAATTGTGGATTTATTTTGTTGGACAAAATGCACCTTGGGAAACTAAAATGCTACTTAACATGCTATTTTCCGGTGCTTGCAAAGCTGCCAATTCAGGAGCTACGTTTATTTCCCTTGGTGCTGATTGGCTACCCTCTAGCATTTATAAGGAAGACCGTGGATGTTGGCTTCTGTGATATTGCTGAGCTGGTTTCCACCCTGCGTATTGATGCATATTTGAGTTTGAACTATTGAAATTGTCAGTTAAGTGTTTTTTAGGGGTCTTGAATATTCATGGATTTCATACATTCACATACGGTTGTGGTTGTTGGACATTTTTATAATTCCACCTGGGCTTCAACCACTTCTAAAAGCAGAACATGCACTTAAACAAGCAATAAAAACAGCTCGCTTGCTTTTGGTGTCTGGAAAATGAGCCGTTTCAAAAATGTCCCAATTGTTGAATCACAATTGACGTGCACTGCCCTGTTACCTAGCAACCCAAGCGTCTCTCCAGTTCGTTTGGTCAGCTGGTTTTACGTCTATGTGCCGTACAATGGCTGTTAGAAAAGACAGATGTTTTTGTTGACTTACCATCCAGAAACCACTTTTTGCATTCTTGTTGGTTGTTCAGGAGGCTCTACTTCGGCTTTTCAAAGATGCACAGCTGTATAATTGCGCATGTTTTTGCAAAATAAACAAAGACACAAAATTAAAACTGGTCAAGATTGGTGTTGAGCTGAATGATAACCGTGAATGAGTTGCAGGAATTCTTTTGTAAGCACTTGTTTGGTTTTACATGCAGCAGCAATCTCCTGTGTTCTCCACATATCTGGATTAAGAAAGAAAGAGGGTGGCAAAAAATACTTTCTTGCAAAGAAAATACCCATGCCAGGCTAAAGAATGTTAAAATATGGAGAAATCTGTTAAACATGGGGCTGAAATTGGAGAATCACCAAAACAGATGGTGGTGGAAGTTAAAGATGGTGGTGGAAGCATGATGATGTGGGGATACTATGTTTGGATGCAGTTCCAAATGATTAGATTTTGATCCAAAACCTTTAAGTAATTTTTTTCCTGCATTGCAGTGAATCGAAACATAAAGTTAATAAAGTTTTCTGGTTCGGTCTGAAGGTTTTCAGTGCTAACATTGACTCTGGTACATTTAGTGTTGGCAGTTTTCTTAATCTAAAAATCCAAATGGTGCAACACATAAAGTTTAACTACACACAGTTTTTGTCACATTGCCATTTTAATGACTGCTGTCTAAATGTTCCACATTTTATGCCGTCTAAACTTAATGCGCATTATGTCTCCAGGGGATTATGACTTAAATTTGAATGCTGGCAGACTATCCTTAATGTACTGTAATTACATTTTTTTTCTTTTTTAGCGGCCCAAAATGTGTCAGCTGAGCAGTTGTTTTCCTCACTTTAAATGCATAAACACACAGCGGCTAATCTCGGTCGCTGAATTAAAGCCAAGTGTCAAATCTGGCTTTTCAATTTTTAAAGCCTGAGCGGAGTCACCGGGGGACGCGGAGAAATGAAGCTGACCGGGGGTCTGAGCCGGCCAGCGGCTTACTGTCATCATGAGGGCAAACAGGAGGGGTCTCCACACCCAGCAGCAGCAGCAGCAAAACGTTTAGGATCAGACCTGCTGCCTGCTGTTCACATAAAAGCGCCTCATAAACTGTTTTTTTGCTTCATTGGAAAACTTTCACGACCACACAAACAGACCCTATAAACTCTTCTCCATCTGCTTCTTGTATTGCCTTACTTCGTCTTTCAATTACAGTTTTTTTTTTTTTTTTTTTTTTTTTGCTCTCCTCATATTTCTGCTCAACACCTCTCTGTTTTGTTTCTTTTTTGTAAATTCACCTACACCCACATCTCACAAACCCACTCTGCAACCCAGTGACTCCTGGCTGAGATTTCGATTATTGGCTGGCGCTCCTGCTGGGGTTGAGATGGGGTCCTGACAGGCAGAGTCATCTCTCTCCCCTTCCCTGTGGCCCAGCTGCATTGCAGCAGAGTGACCAATGTCCACCAAGCACATCAACAGCCCTCCTGTTTTTGATTAGTTGCTAAATAGAGTGCAGCACTCTACAACCTCTTTGTTTTCGTGCTGCGATTGCTTTGCTTTTTTTATGGATGCTAATCAGAGATTCTCACGAGAATGAAAGGGTAAAGTTTTCCTTGGACAGGTTAGGAGGGATCTATGGGCGATACAAAACATGCTCATTACATTCTTTGCTCAAAATCATTTTTGGATAAGGAGATTTTAGTCTGCTCAATTCTGCCTATTTCAAGCTCCTGTTTTAGGGCGTCTTGTTATTTCAAATCCAAATAAACTGCTACTAGCCACGCCGCCCAACTCAGCGTTTACACTTGCACCTGAAAATGGCTGCAAACAGATGTGCAATTATACAACCATACCTCTTAGAAAAGCAGAATTGGAGCCTCCTGCACAACCAACAAGAATGCAACAAGTGGTTTTTTCAGCAAAACACTTGTCCAGCAGCCCTTGTACAGCACATACAGTGGTAAAACCAGCTGATCAAATCTTGGTCGCTGAATTAAAACCAAGTGTCAATCTGGCTTTTCAGTTTTTAAAGCCTGAGTGGAGTCACTCGGGGGACGCGTTCTGGAGCTCGACTCCGGTTGCCAGGTGACAGACTGTGGCACAAGTTCCATTGGGAGATTTTTGAAATGGCTAATTTTCCAGACACCAAAAAACATAAATCTATTGCCCAAAAAAACAGCTGGCTGCCATTTTTTTTTTCCCTCCAAAGAGTTTGGGTTGATTTTAGAAACAGTTGAGACCCAAATGGAAATGCAAAAATGTACAAAATGTTAACTTTAAAACAGGCAGATATATGACCTGTAACAAATGGGAGTCCAAAATTGAGCTTCGCATATAGCTCGAATGTTAGGACATGCTAATAAAAAGTTTATATTTTTATACTAAAATGTGATCAGTCTTCACCAAGTGTTTGCAAACTTTACAAACTAAAGAAAACTGTTGCCAAATGAGCTGAAAACTGCTATTTAAGCAAATCGGGCTTCGATTATACCTTAGAAGAACCACAGGCTGATTCCCTCCATGCTACGCCACATTGATGTAGTAACTTATGCAAAGGGAAGAAAACTGTACAGTTCATAAACATAATTCTAATGTAATATTCTGTCTTCTAAAGTTTAACTTTGTATTATTTTTAAAAAAGTGGAGCCTCACTTTTTTAATTTGAGAGATAATTAACTATCAATCTAAAAAAAAAATGCTTCATTTCTTTTCTAGTAGATCAGACAGTGGCTTGAAATAGAAAAGTCATCAGATCGACATACAGTCGATATGTAAAAGTTGTGTGTTGTGTAAACAAACTTCTCATTGCGCGAGCGTGTGTGTGGGTGCCGGGTTGATTAATGTCCTGTCATTGAAGGTAGTGCCACTGTCTCTGTCAGTCTTCACACTCCTCCTGTTGCCAGCATTTAATCACATTATGTTCAGTCCTGGAAATAACTCAACTTCTCTCTTATCCTTCATTTCCCTTCCTTTCTCTCCCGTGTATTGTACTTTTTTTCCCTCCTCTATCCGTCGCTGTGAGCTCTGGTCTCTGGCGTCAAATTGTTATTTGTTCCTTTGCCAGCTTGACGCCACCCCATATGGCTCGGGAGAATTGAAAATGGAAACAGTGAAAATTAATGCTTTGCCACCCTCCCCGTTCCTCTCAAATCCTCATGTCCTCAAATCGGCCTGCAACAATGACGCTCTTTCAAAACGCGGACGTAGGGATTTAGATCACAGGCCAAATCCAGTCTCCCTGTCTGTTTCATCAAATATCTGCAGGAATTTATTTTTGATGCTCTGAAATTTCCATTAACGTTCTCCAGAAAAGCAAGACATGCTTCATAAGAAAATAATACACCCACTACTTTGACTGTCTCAGCACTTGCTGGGGGCGTAAATAACAAGGCAATACAGTGAAGTGTCTCAGCGGCGCGCAGAGCCGGCTGTTCCTTTATTCTGATCTGCACAACATAAATTTCTTTCGATTTTGTCCTTGGACTGCAAATGTTTGACGAGACGTGTCAGACTTCCCTCCACGGCTATTAGCATCATGTTAATTAGCTCCAATCAGTCAGATGAGAAACTGTTAATTGATTTTATTGGTGAATTAAACACACAACACGGCACATATGTAATCCCAGAGTGCAGGTCCTTGCCATTCAGTAGCTCTGTCAGTGAAGGTCATTGAACACTCAACACTTTGTTTTTTTTTTTCAGCTCCAGTCTCAATGCAGTTTATAGTTTCATTACCTGCCTTATGTTTTTTTTCCTTTTCACCCAGTTACACACCTTTTGTACATCGCGACACAAAGATCAGTAGGCAAGTTGGCATTAAATGCCTTCAATCAATTAATTAATAAAGTTTATTTGTATACCACATTCCAGCAACAAGGTAGTTCAAAGTGTTTTACATCATAAAAACACAAAATCAACAATTGAAACATTACGTTTTGTCACGTTCCATCTTTACACATCAAAATATTCATTAATGTTTCATTGATTATGGTTCAATAGCAACTCTAATCAGCTGCTTTTTAGTGTAGATTTAAAGAAACTCAGTGTTTCAGCTGTCTTACAGTTTTCCTGATGTTGGTTTGAGATTTGTGGTACATAGAAGCTGAATGATGTTTCTCCATGTTTGAAGGAGGAATGAAGGAAAGCGTAAGGTAGAATCAAACTCAAAACTTTCAAATTGAAAGATACTGTTTCTACTCTGCCACAGTCGTCTCAAAAGCCTCTCACAGTAGTTTGCTGTGGTTTTGGCCCATTCCTCCGGTAAGAACTGGAGTAACTGAGTCAGGATTGTAGGAAAGTGTTTATCAGACTGAGATCGGGGCCTTTGTGACGGACACTCTAACACAGGGGTGTCCAAAGTGCGGCTGATTTTTTTGCAAGACATTAATTTATTTCATTAGATGGTTGATGCAGTTGGAGACTTTTTTTTTATTTAACTAGGACAAAACTATTCGAACTTTTTAAAATGAAAAGTGACCTAAATCATGTTTTTATTGCTTAGAAAAGACCAAATCTTTCACTTTACTTCAGTTGAGTCTAAAATAAGTTAATTAAATGGTTGCTTTTCTTTCATTAAAGAAATCATGCGAAACTGTTGGGAAGTTTTGTATGTACAGTGATTCACGTATACAGCTCAGGAAAAAATTAAGAGACCACTTAAAATGATCAGTTTCTCTGATTTTAATTTTTATACTTATGTTTGAGTAAAATGAACCTTGTTTTTTTTTATTCTATGAACTACTGACATGTCTGAAATTCCAAGCAAAAATTTTGCATTTATTTGCAGAAAGTGAGAAATGGCCAAAATAAGGAAAAAGATGAGGTGCTTTCATCCTCAAATAACAACAATATTAATGTTTTAACTCAGGAAAAGTTCTGAAATCAATATTTGGTGGATAATCATGAGGTTTTCAACGGGGCTTCAGTGCAGTGAGCTCTTAATTTTTTTTACAGGGCCGTACATTTTCTACAAAAAATCGGACTATTTTTTTGTTTAATTAAAATATTTAATGCTTTGTTGTTTTTGAGCCGGACCAAATTCTTAATAAAACCTTTAGTGTTTTAGTTTAAAAAAACAAAACAGAAAAAAACATTTTTTTGGCCCACAAGTGTCCTTGATTTAATGATTTTGGTCCATGTAACAACAATTTTGGACGCTTTGGATCTAAAACATTGATCCATTGATCCATTGATGTAGGCAGAGTAAAAACTTTAGCTGCTTAACCTCTCATAGCTAGCTAAGCAAGGTTGATGGAATCCACTAACTCTCTCACTCTTTGGTTACCTAGCAACTCACTCACTCTTTGGTTACCTAGCAACAACATGAGTAACTGGCACAGCAGCAGTTTAAGGTTTCACCACTTTGCCTCATAACTTCTTGAAAATAAAAAGAACTGTGTCGAGTGGAAACTGTAGATGAAACAGGAAAGATCACGCCAGCAGTTTAGCATCCTTTCGGATATTTAAAACAAAACACTGATCAATAATTATCGATACTGACTGATATGAAATGCTTGTATCGCGATATGTGTTACAGCCATATGGTCCAGCCCTGTAGAGATTTTTTTCTTTCTTTCTTTCTTCGGATTTTATCTGGATTTTTCCTCCCTCTTTGTTTACCAGATGACATATTGTCCTCTCCTTGTTGGGTTTGCTGATGTGGCGACCTGTCACACTCGATCTTTCTCCTTTTGCTCTTCTTTACCCCGAGGACATCCTCTTATATAAACACTCACACACACATGTATATATTTACACAAATAACAACAGACTCGCACACACCTCTAGCTACCATTGTTCCTGCAGTTATCTGCCCCCGATGGCCACATGTTCACAATCCTCTCACAAACATCCATGGCCAGTTGTTGTTTATCCCGTGTATTCCTCATTGCTGCTTTTCTCTTCCCTCTGGTCGCTCTGCCACCTCACCTGTGAATCGTACGTTAGAAACAAACAGCAGGAAAGCCCAGCATGTTTCCCCTATATTTACGCTCTTTGACGCTAGTCACTGTTTGAAAGCAGGTTGAACTAGCTGCCAATCATATTTCAGCTGGTTTTTGTCAAAGTCTCAGTAGGGAAGATCACTTTTGTTCCGGGTATGTGCCCGTTTGAACCAGAATAAAGTATTGGAAAATGGTTAAAGCTTTCTGAAAAGGTTCTTGTGATTCACTAAAATGCTCCTTTTAAAAAAACTAAGAAAAAGAAAACAAAAAACATTGAAACTTATAAAAGTTCAAAACTTTAAAGATTCAGTCATTCAGGGTCAGCACGAATAAAAGGAAGCATCACATAGTCCTCCTCATGCGACTTCACACTGCCGGGAACGTTGTAACTGACAGCCATCTTGGCAGGCAGTTGCCATGGAGTTGCTATGACAACAATAAAGAAGCCACAACCTTAGAACTAACTCTTGACTTGTTCTTATCTAACTTATAAACATAAGTACATTACAACTTTTACTCAGTTACAATTTTTGAGTACTCTACCCACCTTTGTGTAATACCAAGATAAATATTAGTGATATTTACTGTAGCGCCTAGTTTACTGCCAAACTAACTTAGCTAATGTAGCTTTTATCTGCTAGCAAAGAGAGACATGTGGCCTACGTTTATGTTACTATATGTACTTTCTCTGCCAGTAGCCAGAACCTTGTTATTCATGCGAAGAGTTCGTAGTTCCTTTACAAATCCGTTTAAACATTGATTGTGTGCCTCCATAGATTTCAGACCCCGAAGCTCCTCTGTGGAGTAAACACTCTCCTGTTCACTAGGTAGTGAGCTATATTGTAGTACAAGGTCAGAGGCAGCTTGTCATCGTCTGGCATGTTTCCATTCTCCGTCTCATACTGGTCAGTCTTCACAGCAGCCATTTTGTTAATTTATACTTCTCTTGCACATTGGTTAAGAGTGTCCACGTATTTTCTTTACGCTAGTCTTAAAGCCATGGTTCAGCTATGATTTGGGCTATCCTTGCCTACTAAGATGGCGCCGATCACTTCCGATTCAGACTTGTGGGAACGATGTGTACTTTTGCATTAACACTACGTCCAGTAAAGTTGATGTGGATCTTAAGGTCAACATTTGTTTATCTGGATGTAAAGGTTCATTCACACCAGCCCTGTTTAGTCCGCTTTAATCCAACTCTGATACATTTACCTAGAAACTCTTTGTTTGTTTGGGTAGGTGTGAATGCATAATCAAACTCTGATATGGACCAGAAAAGCAAACACAACTTCTCAACTCTGTTCTGTTTTTGTGCTATTTGAGATTAGATTTCAGTAATTTTAGAACCAATACTTGTTTCAATCATGTCCTGAAAATTTTAAAGAATTACTTTTACAGAAGCTCTATGTTGAGAAATGGTTGCCAAGTTTAAATTTGGCTGAATTAATAAGACTGACTGTAAAGCTGGGTTCATCTCATCTGATGTTTCTTTTTTTTTTTTTTCCCCCATGTAACGTTAGCAGCACATTTATTTGATTTGTTTTTTTTTTATTTATGTAGAATAAACAGGTCTCAGTTTTCAGTGCTGTTAAGTTTGTTTTTTTTTTTCTCAGATTGCATTTCTTCGTCATAGATAATCAGACAGCTCTAATTACACCAATTTAAAACGAGTAGAAAAGCATCCACTTTCTGAATAAACTTCCTCTCAGTTGGACTCTCTTTCAGACACAGGCACTCGTCCTCCGTCACAAAAGACTCCCTTACCTTTAGTTAGAAATAAGCCTTTCTGTACTTGCTAATTCAGGATATTTTTGGACTAAACACCCACTCTCGTATCAGTTAGACAAACAAGACCACATTTGTTCTCGTCTGAGACGTTTCCTGCAGTTTCTGTCAATCTCTAACAAAAGTACCATTGATTTTGATGCTAAAAGCATCCCTTTTTAGTCTGAGCTTCATTATTTCTGCTGTTCTGAAGCCGTGAGCTTTTAGTTTGCTAGATAATTTCTGCAGAGGATACAGTGCTGACAGAAAAGTTTCAGATCCTTTCAAGTGTTTGAAACTCATCCTAAAAATTGATTATTTATGGTTCTCAATGGCCCAAACAGTTCTGACAGCAGAGGATAATGAAAATTTCCTTTTTATTTAATAGAAATTAAAGCTTGCTGTATCCCAAACCGTGGATCTCTCACAGAGTTCAGTTGAATCACTTTTGACAACCTTAAATATTCTTTATGCTACCAGGTTTGCGGGCTTTCCATTTCTCAATGGCAGATCCTTTCAAGCTCAGCAAAGTTAACTGGAACCGTCTGAAAAATGTCAAAGCCAAAAGAATATTTGATGTTCCTGTGAATTAAGGCATGTCGATTGTCTGCACCATCATATATTTATGTCAGAAAAACTGAACCTCATGAAAAACTTAGTTTGCCTTTCTCTCTCTTTTCAAAGCGTAGAAGAAGTTTCGGCTTGAATGTTTTGAAGATGGTGTGCCATATATAATGGAAATCTGGAAACACAAAATATTTTGGGTTTTTACTTTTAAGAAAAAGCCTTTTTGTTGGGACTACAGTGGACTTTCAGTAGGTTAGCATATTTTTCTCTGGAATGCAAATCCAAATTATTAACAAAAAATCTTTGTAGACCTGTCACCGTAACAAATTTTGCTGGACGATGTGTTGTCCCGGTAATTATTGTGATAAACGATAATATTGTTCTTTTGAGACAATTTTCAAATAACATATTGATAATGTAATAATAATGGAACTTCACTCCTTCAACGACCAATAAACTTGTAAAAAAAACTCTCAAACTGAAAGATGTTTTGACTTTCTAAAATAAAACCCAACAACCAAAAACGGTTAAATGGAAATAAAAAAAAAAACAACAAACCAAAACCATTAATGAAATGGATTATGAAATATTTCTAAACATAATCGCCCTTCAAAAAATATTAAGCATCAGAATGGAAATTATCGCTCTCATTTGAATTTATCATGCGATTAATTACTTATTGTGACCGATTTTTCTGTGGACTGTATCTAAAATATCTGAACAAAAATTCACCTTATGAAGCTGGAATACTTTGGAGCAACAAACAGCCAATCCAGGAACAGCATTTGTTTTCCTTAATGCTGATTGGCTGAACCCCCACAGCACAATTAAGAGACTGTAGATGTTACCTTCTGCAGTAGTGCTAAAATGATTTCCACTTTGCATAATAATGCTTGTTAAGGAATACTTGTTGTTTAAAGCACTAAAATAGTAATTTATAAGCATTTTTGGAGGGGTTCTCAATTAAAATGAGTTTTTTAGCCCCACACATTTCGCTGATCCACAATGAAATAATGTGGTTACACAGAATCTTATCAAGTATTTTGTCTAGTTTGTGAAGCAAATATCTTAGTACACATGAAGTAAGACAAAACTTGCAAGAAACTTTTCAGCAAGATATAGGAGCTTGTTTTAAGAAAAATAATTCCTTAGTATCGATTAAAAACATAGTGCTCTCACTTGAACATTATTTCACTTATAAGACATTTTTCTTATAAGTGAAATAATCTGGCAGTGGAACTAGTACTTTTTTATTAATATTAAAAATTATTGACTCAAAACAAGCTCCTATATATTGATGAAAAGTTACTTGTAAGTTAGTTCTCTTATTTCAAATGTATTAAGATACAGCTCTGGAAAAAATGACAAGACCATTTAAAATGATCAGTTTCTTTTTATAGATTTATGTTTGGGTAGAATTAACATTGTACTTTTATTTTATGAACTACTGAAAACATGTCTCTGAAATTCAAAGCAAAAATGTAGTATTTATGCAGAAAATGAGAAATGGTCAAGATAACAAAAATGTGCAGTTTTTACAGACCTCAAATAATAAATAAAACAAAGTTCAAATTCATTTAGAAACAACAATACTAATGTTTTAACTCAGGAGGAGTTCAGAAATCAACATTTGGTGGAATAACCAGGAGGTTTTCAGTGGGGTTCAGTGCAGTGGGCTTTTAATTGAGTCCACAGCTGTATTTGCACTAGAAACTTGTGTTTTATGTGTGTGTGTGTGTGTTTGCAGTGTCGCACTCTTGTTTCAAATATAATCTGCACTGGAAATGTTGTGAAACAGTTGAAGACGATGGATTTCTTAACCAAAGAAAAGAAGGGATAACTCAAAGCTGAGGGAATGTTCAGGTCACATTTATGACGGACTGGCTTGGAGCTAAATTTACGACTTTACTGCAGGTGCTCACATGTCAAGTGTTTATTTTTATATAGTTCTTAACAAGGTGGCAGCAGCTCAGCAAATGAGATGCATATTCTACAAATCCCTGGTCAAATCTCTATAAAATACATAATTTAAGGAAATATTTTTCTCTTGGAGCAACTTTTAATTAGCAGCTTTAACAGCTTCCAGCCATCACTTCCTCCAACGTTATTCTCTCCTTTTAAAAGCACGTCTAGCGTGGGCCACAATTACTTCCCAGTCGCTGCTTTAGCATTCCTGGATGGCAGCGGAGCTCTATTGATTTGACTCGATTGAGCTGTTAAATAAATTTGGACCCAGACGTAATCCAATTTTGCTGCTGTCCTCGGCCTCTCTTGGCTGGAAATTGGCAGCGTTGTCACACAACCTGAAGTTTGGGTTAAAGTGACGGCCTTGAACGCACACACACACACACACACACACACACACACACACGCAGAGAGAGAGAGAGAGCCATGGGCCAACTCGCCACACACAACGAGAAATTAACGCTTGGCCTCGCCAACAGCTGCTCATGTGAAAGAAATTCGAAATCACTTTGAACGTATCAAGCAAGACAAATTCATTATTTCAAATTATTTAATCACAGTAATTTCAAATGCTGACCTTGTGTAATTTTTTTAGAAATGTTTTTATCGCTCTGCAAGGTCAAGCTCATCATGACCCCTTTTCTGCTTGCTGAAATTCGCCGTTCTTACTCCTCAGTCGCTTCCTGAAAAGCCTTTCTGAGTCATTGTTTAGCCCTCGTTGATTGGTGGACGTACAGGCAGTGAGAAGATTAAACCTGAATATAACCCCAGTCTTCAAATGTAAGCATCAGCTGGTGCCAAAGGCAGATTTTACTCGTATTAGATGCTCAGCGGGCGGTAATTTCAGACACTGGACATTCGGCGCATGCTTCAGCACTCGGTGTGCCAGGCTCTCATTTGTATGTGCACACAAATAGAGCAGAGGAATCCACTCTACGTATGCCAATTCAGCAGTACTTGCCTCTTGGGTGAAGGAGAAATTCAGCAAATATACGAGACTGCCTACTTGAGTGAAATTGGAAGGCAATTGGACTCTTTCACAAACTGAAATACTACCAGGGAGTCATCAAGATTAGATGAAATATTCTGTCTGCATGGCAATTTCGCTTGTTACACTTATAGGCCGGGTATAATGCAGTGATTGCTGGGTATATTCACAACCATAAAATGTTTGGAGGTTTGAAGTACGCTGCTTATTTCTGGGATTTCATGTAGGAGCTCAGAATCGTTTCTGTCCAGGAACTCTGAATATCTTTGCATGTAAAGTTGCTTGATAAAACTCGACCGGTCATATGAAAAATACATGCAAATACTCTTTTACAATAAAACTAGCTGTAGATTGTTCTGGAATCAACATTTATCACTGAAGACAGATTTCTATTGGAGTTATACATGCTTCTATAAATGCTTTTTTTTTTTTTTTTTTTTTGGAAGTCTTGTTTATAAAAGTACAAACCTTTACACCAAAGGTACAATATTTGAGTTTACACTTGCCTCCCCAGATAGTCACATGACTCCCAAGTGGGCTGTTATTTATCAGGTTTCTTCCCTTTAAATGGAAATACGGTGCAATTTATTTCCAAATTCCCAGTGAGAAATTCAAGAAAATCTTCTGAAGTTGGAATTTAAACTGGGAAAGTGAAAGCTCACCAAGACACCCAGAGTTCAGAATCCAAAATGGCCGCTTCAGATACAACACAAAGTGAAAACTTTAGGTAAACATTTTTGTTTTTTGTAGTATTTTTTATTTATTTGTGTCTTATTAAACCAGTAGTAACATTTTAAACCAACCTAATATTTTAAAATGTAAATGTAGCTTCAAATTCTAATATTTTAAAGACTAAAATAAAATAAAAAATTAGGACAAATGGATGATTTTACAAAATTACAAATTTAGGCAAAAGAAACACTATCAAATTATTATTTTCGACATTAAGCTTATGAAACCAATACTTTTGCGTAAATATGTCAGACCAAAGTGAAAATGCTTAAAATAACAATATTTAGTGTTTGTGATTTAGTCACTTGATCGCCACATGGCATAAAACAAAGCTTGTGTATAAACAAGAGGTCTGACTTTGACATAAACTGCAAGTGTGTCTGTGTGTTTGCTGACCATTCAGTGAAGTTACTCCCATTGGGAATACAGAAATGTTACTCAAGGCTTGTAATAGTTTATAGTTACTCAAAAGTAAAAAGTATAGTGCAGTAAGTATAGTTTTTCTGAAAAGTTACTCAAGTAAGTGTAACTAGTTACTACGCAGATATGTTAGAAAACGTTCAAGTCGTTCTTCAAATTTGAGTATTTTTCACCACAAAGCTTCTTATTTTGTCTAATTGTGTTATATTGTTTTAGTTTTTTTTTCTGGATAAAATTGGCTCCGCAGGCATGCGAGTGCCTTAATAATCTCCAAGAAACAAAACCAATTCATGTTTTTGATTGTTCGCGTTATCTAATCATGTCTACATGTGATTAAAACCTCGTCTTCCTTTCAACTCAGCTGGGTTTTTGACACCAAAGTTTATTTCTGGAGTCCCGCTGATAGCCTCCGCTCCAGCCTGGTACTTACACTTCTCCTCAGCTCCCTACAGTTGTACGTACAGTAAAATTTATGCCTGTTAGATGCTGCTGGGTCTGACTGGTGCCGCTCTGATTGGACAAGAGCAGCAGGCGGAAATCTCCTGCGTACATCCTCAAAGCGCATCTGCAGCTTTGTCGCAGGCAGAGGAGTTTGGAAGATGTTTTTAGAGGTTAAATCTCATCTCTCTGCAGAATATTGCAGCCGCATTAGCATATAAATGTGCTACTTGTGAGCTGCATGTTTAATATGAGCGGGATTTAAAAGTATAATCGTACACAAAGTGATGATGTGGCAGTGAATGGGACAAACACAAGACGGGGGAAGTGTGCTGATGAGCTGCACCACCTGCCTTTCTGCGTTGAACCGGAGTGTGTGCGCATGCCGAATGTATGTGTATGTGAGTCTTTACCTGCTTGCCTGCCTGTGTGAATGACAGAACAATCAGAGGTTGGCTCAACAGGAGATATATACACACCATAACTAAACTTCATTCTCACCCCGATCTCCTCTGCCTCCCCCACCTCCCCAGAAACCAAAGCAGAAAGACTGGCATCCTCCTGACGGCTTCATCCTGGGCCTGTGGACTTTAATCCTGCTGGTGTTTTTCAAGACCTACGGTGTTAAACATCTAAAGCACATCTTCTAAGGATCCGGCGCAGACACAGCTGGACATCCCAGGACCCGGGGAGTCTTTCCTGAAGGGGTATTTGGGAAGAAGCTGCAGTTTGTGATGGGTTTTTATACCTGAATGTGGGAAGATGAGCAACAGAAACTACTGATTTGTATGAAGCTCCATAAACTATTGGTGCCTTTGTGTTTTAAAGCTGCACTATGTAAATTCTATAAATATATGTTGTTTTTTTTCCATATTTAATAAAACAGTCACCATGTCGTGACAGTATAAGACAGATATTCTGTGAAAAAAATCTAGCTCGTCCACTTCCTACATGAGCTACTACTGTGGTCTGCAAAAATGAACAGTCAAAAACAACCAATCAGAGGCAGGAGGCGGGTCTTAGAGCTGTCAACCATCCTCGTGTACGCTGCTCAATGTGCTGAGGGTGGAAATGTTTTTGTTATGCTTGTTTTCTATTCTTATTGATATGTTTGTGTTGGTGATTGTAAAATGTGAATCTTGTATCAAATTTATTTACCATCATTTTGGTATTATACAAAAAAGATGATGGAAAAACAAATTACCGTTACAGGAAAACCGGTGGCTGTGCTAACTAGCCTTAGCATTAGTGGCAGGTTATGTGTGTGTGGGAGGGGTGGACACAAGAGTGATTAACAGCGCTAAGACCCGCCCCCTGTCTTTGATTGGTTGTTTCTGACTGAGCGTTGTATTTCTGCAGGGTTTTTTTCGCAGATTATCTGTTTTATCAGGAAAATTATAATTTTAATAAATATATATAATATATATTTTTTATAAAAGTTACATACTGCAGCTTTAATTGTAAATAAAGATCTCTTAAATGTTTCCTTGAGCGTCTGTCAGCAATAATATTATTGCTGTAGTTGTTGTTGAGGCTCAAAGTTCTAGTAACTATTCTTAATATAAATAAATAAAATGTGTCTTACCAATCTGATGTCTAACTTTATATCCTTTACATTACCTAAATGGGTAATATTTTACAAACAAATATTTAAATTTCAGATTAGCAGAATCAACACTTTATGCTGGATTAGCTGCTTCATTGATAATTGGAAACCTGTGAACTATTTACATGCTTCACAATGTTAAGAAGATTGCATGTAAATAACAAATGAATAAAACAAACCAAAAATTATAAAAACTACAGTCTGTGAACGTCTGTGAATTTGCAGTAGTGGAGGTCAGACGTTCCAATAAGAAACAGCATCTGTTGCTGGTTTTCTACTCTGAAAGAAAACATACATTTATGTCCCGTTATTAATAGTCAGTGACATTGTAAGCTTTGTAAATAGAGCTGACTAAGCGCTCTTGGAAATTTTTTTAAAATCAGGATCTTGCTACTGTTTTGTAAAAGTAACTGAAGATCTTATGTGACGGAGCAACATAAAGTAACTCTTAACAGAGGAGTAAAAATGAATATTAAGTGCAATAATAAAATTATAATATTAGCAGAGTAAAGTCCATTACTGAGAATAACGTTGTACTGTACGACTTTATTCTTTACTTTTTTTTCTTACTCTGTCATAGAAAGAAAATGGTGGAAAGTTGTGGGTTAATTTTTTTTCCCAGGTTTTCTAAAATTTCTACCTATTCTTCTCTACAAAAACAACTTGAGGTCAGTCAGATATGATCCAGAGGGATTCTGAACATTAGGTTTTGAGTCTTCTCTTACACTGACGTTAGGATTAAGGTCTGGACTTTGACTGAGCCATTTCATAGTAGCTTTTTCTGTATGTTTAGTTCAGCTGCACGTCCTCCAGAGCGTCCTGTCTGCTGTTTGTTTATCCTCTTTCCATTTTTAAATGATGGGTTGAATGCTTAGGATTTTATTTCCTAACTTTACTTTAAATGACTCCATAACTTTTTTCCCGTCTGCTGCGTTCCTTCATGATGCCGTTTGCTCGCTAATGTTCTCCATCTAGATTTTTTGACCTAATAGTTTTTGAACATTATTTATTTAGAGCTTTTAGAGTAAAAGGGGCTGGACACAAACTCACTTTTTACATTTTTATTAGTGTAAATTTATAAAAACATACTTACACTTGTTTTTCACTACTTTTTGTTGCCCTGTCACATAAAATCACCATAAAATTTGTTAAAATTTTGTTACATGATGTGAAAAAGTTTAAGGTGTATGAACAATTTTTCCAAAACTGTACATATTAAGAAGTTTGCTTTTGTTTTATTTTGGCAAATGGTTAAATGTTCAGCCGTTTTTCATCTATTTCACTTGTTCTGTTCCTCCATATTTTTCTGTCGCATGCAGAGTTTTGCTCCTCGGTTGCACCGACATGCTTTATAATGCACTGAACTGAGTCTGCAGATAATTTAATTTATTTGGAGAGCGCGTTGCCCCGCATATTTCAGCTGCAGCAGCCTATTTGTTTAAGTGCTACTCTGACTGTCTGCCGGGTCACAGAAGGAAAAGCACGCTGATTGGTCGTGAGTGGGTTGTGGAGAGATTACTGCAGGGGTGTCCAAAGTGCGGCCCTGGGGCTGGTTTGCGGCCGGTGGCATGATTCTGTGTGGCCGTCCACAATTCAAGAATATCAGCTGTATTTCAGCGTATTGGTAACTTTGATATGCTTAGAGCAAACTAAAGTAAAATGATGCAGACAAATTAGAATAGTCGTAAAATATGAATGGTTTGTGTTGCTCAAATTTTCTATTTTATCAACCAAATGTTTTGCTTTCATTTTAATTTGACAGTACAAAACTCCACAACCAACCAGCAACTTTTACTCAAAAGTAGAATTGGAGCACATCCCTTCATTAAAGAGATTTAAAGCTGCAGTATGAAGCTTAATTAAATAAATGAATATATATATATATATATATTTTTTTTTTACATGTTTGTAACTGTTTTAACAAACGTTGAAACTGTAACTGTGGAAGAAGGTGCTCCTCCACCTTCTCCCACTGCTAACTCGAAACAACCAATCAAAGCCAGGAGGCGGGTCTTAGTGCTGTCAATCACCCTCTCCATCACCCACTTGCGCTCTACTACACTGCAGCTAGCGTAGCATGTTGTGAAATGCTCGGGCTAATTAGCATGTGACCAATAACGGCAGATAAACGTTTTTTTCCACCATTAGCACATTTAGCAGGATTACATGAGGTTGATTGACAGTGATAAGCCCCGCCTCCTGGCTCTGATTGGTTGTTTTTGGTTAATTTCTTTACATGGCAGTAGAAACTCAGGCTGAAGATGGAGGAGCTCAATCTTTTCACTGATTATCTGTTTCATAACAAACTGTCAAGGCTTGGTGACGGTTTCAACAAATATGTAAAAATCATATTTTTTATATAAGTTACGTACTACAGCTTTAAGAAGGTATTAAAAAGAAAGAGGGACTTGTATCTTGTTCTTGTAGCTTAGAATACATCTAAAATACTTAAGATTCTTTCGGTATAGACATCAAATTGTTTTGCATTTTTCATAACAGATACACATTTTTGTATCCCACCGCTACTTTTGACTTTAGTTTGGACACCCCTGGATTTTAACGTCACCCCGGTTCGTTTAACCTCCATTACACTCCTTTTACCTGCGACTCACTTATGAAGGATAACAACCCAACACTTCACCAACCTGCAAAGACACAAAATACTACCAAGTATTTTTGGTCAACTTTCTAGTGCAAACATCTTAGTGCACTTGAAAAAAGACAAAACTTACTTACAAGTAACTTCAACAAGATATAGGAGCTTGTTTTAAAATGAATAAATACTAAATAAAAAATATACTAGTTCCATTAGCAGATTATTTCACTTATAACAAGGAAAAAATGTCCTATAGTGAAATAATCTACCAGTGGAACTAGTACATTTTCATCATTACTAGGAAATTATTGACTTTAAATAAGCTGCTATATCTTGCTGAAAACTTTCTTGTAAGTTAGTTTTGTCTTATTTGAAGTGAACTAAGATATTTGCACTAGAATCTAGACTAAACATACTTGGTAAGATTTAGTGTTTTTGCAGTGGTCTGACCTGTCCTGGTTTCCATTCACTAAACTCGAGTCCATGTTGGAGCATTCATTAGCTCTGCTGCTGCTGATTGTGTTGTTGGTGATGGTGATGCTTTTCTCCAGCCAGTCTGCGTCTCTGTTCTCCAGCGAATCCCCCAGAGACCAAATGGCTCCCCCAAATGAATCTTCACTCCGTGACGTTTATTCTTTGGCCTTTTCCCCCAGTGTAACCACTCTGCATTAGGATCGTTGTTTGGCAGAGGGACTGAAGGCGGATAGATTGAACCGGCGGTAGTTTATCTTCGCTCCTTGGCTCGCGCTCCGCCCATTGGCTGCGCGCTGCCACTCTTCCTCGGGGCTGAAATGGAAAATGGATGAAGCTGGAAATGAAACTGTATGTACGGAAAGGCAGCTGCTGCGTCAGCCACACTGTGTACCTTTTTTTTCTTATGCATTATTTTTACAACACTTATTTCTTCTCCTTTTTCTTATTTCCTGTAATGCCTTTTTAGTCTTTCTTCCCTATTTGGTGGGAGAACATGGTGTGTTAAAGCCCTGGTTAAAAAAGCAAAACCAAAAATCTCAATAAATAAGGTAAATTTAAAAAAAAACTAATTTGTTTGATGCTCTTTAATGACTTCTACTGCACAGTGTTCAAGATGCCAAAAAAACAACAAAACATTAAATTATTGCTAAAAAAAAAATGTCCGGACTCTTTTTAGAAGCAGTTGAGATCCAAATTAAGAATAAAAACGTTCAAAAAGTGGATTTTGCTTTATGGTTCCCCTTTAAAAATAAAAGTAAAAATTCACACTTTGTACACTAGTTATGCACTAATTTAGACCAAAGCAAACAAATCAGTTTTCAAATAAGTATTTTTGCAATGACTTCACAAAATGTCACCATACCCTATGCTGGAGGACAAACAGTGAGCGTAACCATGGTTACAGATGCTGTAACACGGGAGAAAATGATTATCAAAAGCAGAAATTATGGAAAGAATGGGGGTTTTTAAATAGGAAACATAATTGAAGGATTAGACCAGAAGCCAAAGAGTTGTAGTCTGTATATGTTTCAGAACATTTAATACGTAAATATATAGAGCCAGGCATCATTTTTGTTTTCTTTTTTTTAACTGTTGGCAAACACTCCCCACAAGCTTTTAATCTGAAAACCTTCAACTCATCTACAGGCTGCGCTGCAGTGAGCCTAAATTAAACATGCAGCCAGCTGTGTCTGTGGTCTAAGACATTATTTACAAGCAGTTGGGATAGATGCTACGTCTGTAAAAGTTTTATGTTGTCCAAAAAAACAACAAGCCAATCTTCTGTCAGGAACTGTAGCAGAAACAGAGACTTGCTGGCTGTGAAATGATCTGAGCTGATGCCGACATGGTGAAGTGTTAAATCATGTAAACTCTCCAGCCCTTTCGTCTTTGTCTTGGTAATTCTTGTTCAGTCAAACTGATTTAACTGGCGGTAAATGATAAAAAGTTTCATCGCGTCTCTTTTGTCTCCGATTGCCACATTTTGCTGCAGCCCAGAAACTTTATTTTGGATTTAAAGTCTTTGTGGCGTTGCTATGGATGTCCCTTAGAGAAGTTAGCTGATCTACTATTGCAATCACTGCACTGCATGAAATGAGCATAAATATTTAGATTTTACTTCCTCCAATTGCTTTGGGGACTGGGACACATTTTTTTTTTTTACCATAAATACTAAGATTTTATAAGTCTTTAAATCAGCGGTGACCAAAGTGTGGCTCTGGGGCTAATTGCGTCCTTTGCAAGGTTTGTGTGTGGTCACAATCTCAATTAAAAAACGAGACAAATTTGACCAGACATTTGACACAGAAAGACACAATTTACATTTTTTGTAAGCGAAAACTTTTGCTGAAATTTTTTAAATTTTCTTAAAGTGGAAAATATTCTATTATAAAAACTTTTTTCTTTTATTGGCCAAGTTTTTTTTTTATTTTATTTAAGTTAATATAACATGGGACCACAAACATCCAGCAACATTTACTAAAGTGAAGACTTATCTCATTCACTCATTAATGTTAGCAAAATATTACATTTTTGAAGAAAATGTCACTCCCTAACTCATTCTAGAGAAAAGACCATTCTTGAAAGAAAAAAAAAACAATATGAAATCATAAAAATACACGTTTTACTTTAGGAAAATAAAGAAAAAAGCCCACAAACAAGTGACAGCATTTTTTTATGTCCCAGAAGTAAAATGATAAAAATCTAAATTGGTTTGTTTTATTAAAATATATCAAGCTTAATTTATTACTAAGCAAGTAAGAACAAAAAAATAGTAAAAAAAAAAAAAAAAACTATCTAAAATGAAAACACTGAATTATTTTTGTTTTTTTATCCTGCAAGTACTTTGAACTTGGGAAACTGGCCAAAAGTTTAGACGTTAGTCAAAAAACTTTAATAATCAAAATTGTGAAATGTATTCTCTGTCCTTCACTCTAAGGTTGCTTCTTTTTGGGGATCATCTTCCACATCTCTGGAAAATAAAAACACATTTTTACTGCAGAGCTCCGAGCTTCAGTCCTCAGCTGTTTTATGACTTATGAGACAGGATTGTGTCCTCAGTCTGAAGAGAAACTGTGACATTAAACACTCTCATGATATGAGCACATCCATCACTTTGCTGCTGCTCACAGCCCTCGCATTCAGTGATGAAGGCAGCCATGTTGTAGAGGGAGTATTGTAACTTAGAGACTACCTCTACAGGAAAAACCCAAAGATGATGCAAAGTTACCAGATTAGGCTGAAAAGAGTCGCTATGAGCTGATAAGTGGTAGAAAAATGCAACCTTTTTTTTCTTATTTTGCGGCTGCAAGAATGTTTCAAAATTAGCCCTCCAGCAAGTGGAGTTGATGCAGATGGAAAGTTTAATAATATCTGGGATTACGTTGTAAATTATAAAACCACATATTGTTTAAACAGAAAATGTTTTGTACAACAACAGGGATTTTTTTTTTCCTTTTTAGCTTTTAGTAATCATAGTAATTATGCCCACGGATACATAATTGGAGAAGCACATTCATTAAATTTGGCTTTGTACAGCAAAGCTTTTTGAACAAAACTGTCAGAATAAAAACATTCTCTACACCGTAGGAGAAAATATCTTTTTAAAACCTACAATAGTTTATTTCCTCTATACTTTGTTTTACTAAAATATTGCATGTTTGATTTATTGTCAGAGGAGTTAAAAAGAAAATAATTATTATTTTTTTCCATTGGAGGAGAAAGCATGGTGTACTTTCTACTTGCTGGGTGCACAAGTGCTGGAGGATGAAAATACGAGTCGTGGTTTTGAAAGGAGCGCTACCTATAACTGTTATTAAGATATCACTGTTTTAAAACTAATGTTAACAAGCTTCCTGAGTGCAGAGCCTTCCTAAATAACCAGCCAAAATCAAGTTCTTAATCCCAAAAAATTAACAAATGCAACAAAAAAGTGTAATATGCTTCACTTTTATAAGAAGTGAATCTTGGAGGTTTTATTCTATATTTCTTTTTTGCCGAAGTCTGTGTCAAAATCTAAATAACAATGAACAGATGTAATATGCAACATTTTTATATACCTTAAATAGGCATCGGAGAAAGTTAGCCTGTTCGCGGAGTTGTTTTGTAGAGCAAAATACGAAAGAAAGTTGTAGCTTCAGAAGCAAAAATATCAACAAAAATGTTAGCTAACACGCTATTGGTTGTTCTTTGCGAAGCAACCAATGGAAGAACGCAATTTATTTTCTTAGCCGCTGATTGGCCGTACAACCAAAGGCGGAAGTAAACAAGACTGAAGACGTTAGCTTGTCCAGTAAGGCTAAGACGATTTTCAGTTTGCGTTTTGGTGTTTCAACTATTAAAATATGCATTTACTCTTGTTTTTAGAGGGTTACTAAAGTATTTGGGCATTTCAGTTGTTAGCAAGGTGCTACCGGAAATCCACTTTACATAATAATCTATCAGAAGTACAGAAATTATTTTTGGTTTAAAAAAAAAAAGCTGTTAATGTTACACGTTTTATTTGAAATATATGTTAAAATCTTTTAAATCAAGGTTGTCCCACCACGCCTAGAGAAGACCCCGGTCATGTATGTAAAACTTCCCAGCAGAAATTAGCATTTTCGACAGCTTGGTACACGGCAGCGGTTTTAATCTCCGTGGTTAATTTGTCCCAATCCACGATACCTGCTCTGGTTGGATTTGCATGTTAATCTCAGCAGAAGGTAGAGCACAACCCAATTTAGCAGTGATTAATTTTCAGGATGGAGGCTTTATTTATTCAGCTTCGCCTGAGGTGTGCAGCCTCGGACTGTTTTTGTTTTACACCTCGCTTGATTAAAATATTTTCAGAGTAAAAATTATATTTCATTATTTGTGGCTCAGCTGTGAGTGGCAGGTGGGTTAATCTTCTTAGTGTGCTCTTTGCATGCAAACAAACACATTGTGCATGGAATTGCACATGCATTTGCTCACTGGATTAGCTGGGAATTTCATCATTTTTCAGGAAACTTCTAATTATTTTTACCTCTATTTAGCCTTTTCATCTCTTATATAGGTCAGGTTAATTTAGGCAATTATATCATTAGGATTGTAGATAAATACTGCTGGGATGTACATTTTCTAGGCCATGTTCTCATTTGTCCTAATAAAACTTTTGAAACAATTCAGAGCAGATATTAAAAACCTCCTAATACGATCGGATAATTGCGCAGCCCTTATTTCAATATATATGTGACTTTTAAAAGATTAAGAGGAGAGCGATTATTTTTTAGTCATTTTTCCAGCTCAGTAGGAAGCCCTAAATCATCCTAAATGCTAATGAAGGACGTTTTATTGATCGAGTGAAGGCTCTACGACCTCATAATCGAGGTGAGGTGTCCCTCTGCTGTGCTTGATTACCCTTTGTTACCTTGATCTATGTGCTTTACATTCAGGCGGAAAGCCAGTTTGCTGCCATTTTTAAGCACAAAAACCGCTCACACACTGGGTTATGAACACGCTAGAGGATCTATTTGCAGCTCTTGGGAATAATGAGCGAGCCTTGTAGCTGCTGTCTGTCTTTCATTATTATTTCAGCATGACACAGCCCCGTGTCACAACCAGATGGAAGGAGCAAGATTGAAAAGTAAAAATGGCAGCTGTCGTCAGCCGAGGGTGAAGGTGAGTCACCGGTTTCCTGTCCTGCTGATGAGAAAACGTTTCATGACTAAAAAGTCACAGGTAATACTTTATTATTCTAACAATTATTCTTTCTCAGTTAATGCAACATTTATGGATGGAAGAAAAATGAGACTAGCATACGTACTTTCTTTGTATCACTTCACCGCCATCTCCAGCTTTTATTCTGCACTATGTCTTAGAAGTGTTCAAAAATGCCCTTGGATATAGAAGCGGCAAAGAAAATGGCTTCGAATTACTCGAATCCAGCTGACAAACCTTTCATCCAGTTCTCGAAAAATAATTAAAATACACAAGTGTTGATATAACCTTAAACTGTATCATGTTTTATTTAGATTTTATGTGACAGATTAACACAAAGCCGGAGGAATGATGCTTGGTTCACTGCAAAAACAAAAAAATCTTGCCAAGTATTTTTGGTCTAGTTTATAGTACAATTATATCAGTATACTTGAAATGAGACAAAACTAAGTCAGAAATAACTTCAGCAATATACAGGAGCTTGTTTCAAGTAAATAGTCCCTTAATAATAAAAAAATTATAGTTCCTCTGGCAGATATTTTCACTTATAATTGGGGAAAATGTATTGTTATAAGTTAAATAATCTGCCAGTGGAGCTAGTACTTTGTCATCATTATTAAGGAATTACTGACTTAGAACAAACCCTTTCTTGCTAAGCAGTTACTTTTGAGTTAGTTTTGTTGAGATATTTTCCCTACAAACTGGATTAAAATTAAGATGTTGTGTTTTTACATGTTTTTACAAATGAAAATCTAAATTAGTTTTTATTCAGCCTCTTTTATCCAGCTACCCAAAAATAAAATTCAGTCCCTTACAAAATCAGTTATTACGCTAAGTTTGTAAGACAAATATTGGGTTTTTCAACCTTGCCGGCCAGAAATTTGGGCTTTATGGAATAAAAATTGCCACAGGAAGTCCAGGTCCTTTAATTATGAAATTAAAGGACCTGCTTCTTTTAATTATCAGATTAAAGGAAACGGTAAACATGTAGAATCAGAATCTCTGGTCAAATGAGACCAAAATATCACTTTTTGGTCTTGAAATGTTATGCGTGGAAGAAAACCTAACTTTACAAATCCATCCATCCACATTACCTTCAGCACTCAATCAATGTCCATGATGAAGCATGGTGGTGGCAGCATGTTGGAATAGTTCCGTTAGTTCAGTTATGATTTGTTCTTTTTCTAATCCTTTTTGTTAATTGTATTGATTGTGGCTTTGCAGTTTGGACACTTATTCCCTAAATGTCACAATTTCAAACTAAATATTTAGTTAAAAAGTTGAATATTTAGTAAACAAGCAATTTAGCTTCAAACTTTAGCATATTAAATAAATATTCTGTTTCAAGCTAAATCTTTAAGGTGCTAACTAACTATTTAACTTGAAGCTACATATTCAGCATGCTAACTAAATATTTATCTTCAAATTAAATACTTGTGAAATACATATTTACATTCAAACTTAATATTTAGCTTGCTAACTACATATTTAGTTTGAAGCTGAATATGTGCTCATTAACTAAATGTTAATTTGAAGCCCAATATTTAGCTTGCTAACTAAATATTGGACTTCAAACTATTTAATTTGTGAAATAAATACTGAGCTTCATACTAAATATTTAGATTTCTAAATAAATATTGCTTGAGGCTAAATATTTAGTTTGAAGCTAAACATTTAGTTTGCTAACTAAATATTTACGTTCAATTGAAATACTTAACTTGCAAAATAAATATTTAACTTGAATCTAAATATTTACCTTGTTTACTACTTATTTAGTTTCAGTCTAAACATTTGGTTAACTAAATGCTTATTTTGAAGCCCAATGTTTATCTTTCTAACTAAATATTTGGCTTCACACTAAATATTTGATTTATGAAATAAATACTGAGCTTGAAACTACATTTTTAGCTTCCTAACTAAATATTTACCTTCAAATTTAACACTTAACTTGAGGGTTAAGTGTTGTTACCCAAATCATTGCTGTTACATTTTGACTTTGTAACTTTACAAACGCCACCCCATAGGATTCAGCACCAGCATGTAACATTAAAATAATGTCTAGTTTTTCCTGACTGACAACTGAATTTTATTTATGAAGGAGTGAAGACGAGAAAAATTGGGAATTCACATATAACTCATAAAAAAAATCAATCCAGAGCAAGAGATTGACAGATCCCACGCTCAGTTTAACAAAATAAAAAGAGAAAAGCTGGTGTTTCTCCACCTGTCACACCTCTGTGAGGTGATTCAGGCTGCAGCGGATGGATGCTGCTGCACCTCTGCTCTCCATCTTTATCTCCTGCTTGTTTGGTGCCACCTGGCTGAGCTTTTACATGGAAATCTAGCTTGTAGTTAAATAAATTGCACTATAAACTGCCGACTGGCGCCAACAAAAGACCCGCGATATAAACATACAGAAGAAGTGAAAACATCCCAGCCACTGTTCCACACCTGTCAGTCATCCTGGCTGCGCAGAGTTTGACTCAGCTGAACTACAAAGCAGAGATGAAAGTCAAGGACGTGATTTGTTTAACTGCTTTGGAAAGGATCAAGTCTTTTGTTACTACTGCATGACCTCTACAACAAATTCTTTACTTTTTGAAGTAACAGTTCACATTTTCAAAAGGTAAAATTTTAAACATTTGTTTGAAATCTGTAGCTTTATTGATGTATTCAGGTGAAGTGACCTTGCAAAAGTATTTATACACTCATAACTTGTTCATCTCATTTCTATGAGTACTAGGGCCATTGTGAACAGGAAAAAATAAGTAAATTTTAGCCAAAAACCTCAGAAAAAAGCTTGAAAAAACTCAGATTTTGAGATGGTTTTTCTAAAAATTTCCAGAAAAAAAAAGTGGAAATTTCTGAGTTTGAAAAGTCAAAAATTTGCTGGAAAAAAAATCTAATTTTGGGATTAATCTTAGAAATGTCCAAATTTTTTTTCCAGATACTTTCTGAGATTAAACTCAAAATTAGAATTTTTTCTAGCAAATTTTTGACTTTTCAAACTCAGAAATTTCCACTTTTTTTGCTAGAAAATTTGAGTTTGAAGATTTGGAAAAACTAAAATTTTGAGATTAAACTCAGATATTTTCAAAAAAAAATCTTGGAAAATATTGACTTTTGAAACTTAGAAATTTCCAAGTTTTTTCCAGAAAGTTTCTGAATTTAAAATGTCAAAAATGTACAAATTACGCACTACCAACTACTATAGTTCATCAAATTAAATCTCAAGGAAGTGCATTGATGTTTGTAGTTTGAGGGGAATGAAAATTTCATCTCTGTCTTGTTCGGGTCTTTCATCCGGGAAACTATCCTCCAGTCTGCGTCTTCTGTGATCCCTCTGGTGAACACACACACACACACACACATACATGCACGCCAATGTTACCAAAAGTGAACTACCTGGCTAACCTGCCAAGAGGGGACTTCCGTTTCAGGTCATTTGAAAAAGCAAAAAACTTTTAATAAATAAGTGTGGAATAAGAGTTTTCAATACAAATATTAACCTAAAAAAAAAGGAATTATGGCCACATTTGAAAATTAATAATTTTTGAATGGTATTTTATGGAGACATGAATTAATATCAAGGTCAGCAGCATGAGCAAAAAATTTATATCTTAAATTAGCTTTAATATTATTTTTTTGTCTCTTAAAATGGATAAGTTGCTCCTCTGTCTATAATGATCCGCAGTGGTGCTGCCTCTGTCGTTCTTAGCAGTCAAAGAGGGGACCTGTTGGGCAAAAGTTAAATGCTCTACACAGCATACAGTATGTGTCTCTATTTTTGCCAGGACTTTCCATTGACTTCCATTCATTTCTACAGCCTAACCCTAACCATCACATACCTTAACCTAACCAAAACTCAATTCACACCCTAGTCTTAAACCTAATCCCTAGCACAAAAACAACATTTCTCCTTGTGGGGACCAGGCTTTCATCCCCACAGAAGCAATGGGTCGCCACAATGGAATATGTGTCAGGAAAATGGTCCTCACAATACATCAAATACATGGCACACACGTACATACACGCGTACACACGTACACGCTTTCAGAGCATTTGATGATCCTGCCATCCAGGTTTTCAAACAGCTCTGAGCCACATCATGTCCCTCCATGAATAAAACTCTGGCTGCAGCAAAGGCACTCCTCATCCATGCAGCGCTGTCTGTTTTTCCAGTTGTCCATCGGAGTGATTGGATCTCTAAAAGCGCATCCCAGCTCCGTTGGCAGTCATGTATTTTGCAGAACCATGGTGGCGGCGGCGGCCGTTCCCGGCAGTGTCCGGTTGTCTGGGAGAGGCGGGGGGCTCCAGTCCGGTTGGAAGAAGTGGATGTCAAACGTCCTTGCCCAGTTGGCGAAGGCGCGCTTCTCCGTGATGAAGCGATGGTGGCTGCCGCGTTTGCCGCGCTCGTGGGAGATGTACATGGCGCACTCGTCGGGCCCCCGCGGCTCGTAGTAGTGGTAGGGGACGGATTGGTGCTGAGGCTCCCTGCGGAGTCAGAAACGGGCGACATTTAGGAAGATTTTAATGAGTTTCATTAGATATCATAAAGCATTTTTCATTTCAAGGTGAAGGAGGATGGTTGGCTTTAATTTATCATTGCTGAGCAGATAAGTTTAATTAGATTCATATTTAAAAGTGGCACTTTCATCCAAGCCTGAAATAAGAAAATTAAAAAAGTTTCACAGTTTAAACTTGATTATTAAAATATTAAAGTCTACGGCTCACTTTTAGAGCAGTTTTGACAGCCTTTTTTTTTTTTTGCACTTTTACCAATTCAGTTCAGTTTTGTTTACACTGCAAATATATTAATACACTTGAAATAAGACAGAGCTATCACAAACTAGACAAAACTAGTTTGTGATAGGAGTTATTGACCATAATTAATGATGTGCCAGTTATTTTTAATATGTTTTTAGCCTTGATTTAGGGTGTTTCAGCAGTTTTGCAGTTTTCTGGAAGTTTGTTCCAGACTGGATGAATATTAGAACTGAATGCTGCTTCTCTGTGTTTTTCCTTTTGCGTTACAATATGAATATATTTGCTTTGCCCTAATTTTTAAGCCTAATATTCATGTTTTGAAATAACTGAGGATTTTTCAGTTCAGCTTGTTAGCTAAGCAAGTTTCTCATGTGTTTTTTTTCCATCATTTAGTTGATTTCATTGTTGTTTTCTGAAAGCACTTAATTCGGGTTCTTATTAAATATTCATGAGACATTTCACCAATTTCTAAATTTCAGCATTTTCAGCAACATCAGTCATTCCCATCGTCATTTATCATCATATATTCGTCTGTCTCCTGACAAATAATATATACATTACATATTCATATAGTCATAATTTTTTCTCTTATCTGATCATGTCTCTCTGGGTTTAAAAGCTACTCGACCTCATTCCTCAAAAGTGAGTTTCTACATGTTTTAAACTGCAGGACTGATCAAGCTGTCAAGATAACTACAATCACATTTCTCAAAATGCTGCAGCAGCAAGCAAAGGAGAATGCTTCTGTTTGTGTCAAAATAGGAAGGTTTGTTATAACATTCAAGGTTTTATTTTAGTTAAAAGTGCCCTCTGTTTTTGCTCTCCACTTATAGTGAGTGCAGCACTCTGGAGACTTTGAGGTGAATTATGTTTTAAATTAAGAAAACTATTTTTCACTGCTTCCTTTTTCTTTGCAAAGTCTGCTTCTGTTTTCTTATGAATCAGACTTTATTAAGATGAAACCTGTGGTTAAAAATGACTGGCATGTCACATAACATCTGACACCGAATTGTTTTTAGTCTCCAAGCTCATCATCACACTGCAAAAACACAAAATCTAAATTAAAGAAAATGAACTGCAGCAACAAGCCTGAACTGATTATGAGATAAACCTACAATTAATCCCAAAATTAGATTTAGCCTGTAACTAATTTTTTAATTTTGCAAATATGTTCCTTCTACCTGGAAGTAATATTGGCATCAACTAACTCACCCACTCTTTGGTGACCTAACAACTTGTTCAGTAACTGCCACAGCAGCAGTTTAAGGTTTCACCACTGTGCTTCATAACTGCTTAAAAATAATAAAAAAAAAAAACAATAGTGTGGAGTGAAAACTGGATAAAATATGAAAGGTCACACAACCAGTTTGGCTGTAACTCAGATATTTAAAACAAAACTAATCAATAATTATCAACAGACTGATATAAAACGATTATCTTGTGACATTTTTTAGCCATATTGTCCAGCCCTATCACCAACTGTACAGGTTTTAGCAAATGTAAATAACACAAGATAACATTTTTTAATGCGACACCTTTTACATCTATTACGTTTGTGAGAAGAGAGTTTTATTTCCTATCATAAACAAACTCCTCCATAATTTTAAAGGGGGAGTATTATGTATTTTCCAGGTCTATAGTGCCATTTTATAGCACAATCAAGTAACCATGTTATCTTCAGCTGTTATAAAAACTCTATACATATCAAAAACAACTTAAAAGAAACTTGACTTGCATCTAACGGCTTTGAATAGGCCTCTGTCTCTTTAAGAACCTCCTACCTCAACCATTCTCAACCATTAATGAGATTTAAAGTTGTTTTTAGGAGTTGGCGGTCGTGCAGTTCTCCAGACTAGTGGCAGCATTGTTGCTGCCACTAGTCTGGAGGAGTTTGGGATAAATCGTCACAGAAATTCAAATCAGAACCACCAAATTCCTCCCAGCTTTGTCGCTCAAGCTGTTAAAGTGCTGCACTGCTGTTAAGATAATGCTCTATTCTATTTGCTTTGCAGGGAAATTTCATTAAATCAGCTTGATTTAATGTATCAGTGGAAAAGTTGTTTGAAAGACATACTTTAAATGCACAGATTGCTGACTTTTAGTAAAATCTGCACACCTCAGTTGTCATGAGAACTACAATGGACCGCTGAGAATCTGCAAGCAATTTCTGAAAGAAATGAAGCAGCATTCCTCCTTCTTGTCTGTTGGGATTGAATTTGCCCATGGACCTTAAATAAACAAAAAATATAAGAAAAGACTTCAATCGACCTGTGCCTGGGTCGACGATATGCTGAACATTGAACAGTTTGTTTTCTTTTATTGAGAAATCTAATAAGGTTTGTTGCTTGTTCAATGAAACGGTCCAATTAAAGTACTGGCTGAGATGAATGAGACGTGAGCTGTAAATCTAATCAATAAACTCCGCTAACGAGGTTGGTTGCCAGGAGTGAACCTGAGTTTGCGATCATAATGAAGTCCAGAGTTTCTGTAACATGGAAACGTTTTTGGAAGAATGAAAAATGTCACGTCTGCAGTGAAAATGCTCCATAATTCATTTTATATATGCTGTACAAATAAATCTGTAAATAAGGGAATGATTTACAAAATATTTGAAAAAAATCCACAAGGACTGGACCTTGTGGATTATAATAAAATATCAAATAAATATCAAAATAAATAATTGATATTTATTTTCTTTCAGCTTCTTTTAAAAGTAATTTTAAAATAAATTTATCGTACCTTTTTTCATTTAATCAGCTAAACAATAAATTAAACATGCACATTTTTAGGCAAATGAAAGAAAAACAGTCAGATATTTGTGAAAAAGTGAGTTGTAAGTGACTGCACATCCAAAAATTAAAAAGGTTCTTGCATGATTGTATAATCATGAGAAAGGAATACAAAGTTTTTGGGTTGATTGTTTTTGTGTTTTTAGTCAAAGTTCAACAATTTAATCAGTGGACTGGAGATCTGTTGGATGTTTGTGGTTCTAGTTACCAGAAAAAGTAAACTTTATGCAAAAACCTGGTTAATAAATAAAAAATTATTTTGTTGTACTAACATTTAACATGTAACATTTTATTTTTTTTTTCTGTAAAAAATTGAATTGATTTTCTCTAGTGCAGAATTGTGATCTCAGGATCCATAAAACCATGAAGAGGACCATAAATGGCCCCCGGGCCACATTTTGTATACCCCTACAGTAACAAAACCATAGCGATGCTGCGTATTACAGTGTATTACATCTCTCTCTAAATCTGTTTTTAAAGAAATATTTTGTCATGAAACAATATTCCACTTTTATGCTGAAAAACATAACTCTTTATATTTTAAATCCACATTAGGAACAGAACATAAATGAGTCTTAAATGTTTTTCTGAATTAAGATTCTCGGCCACCGCGCCTTTTGTCTCCTTCAGCAGCCGACAATCCATCGAGTGGCAGCCAATAACCGGGTCGTTTTATCGACGTCGCGCTGCAGACAAGGAAATATTTTAAACTGTTGTGGCTGATGATGCTGAGTGGCTCAGAAATCAACTAACCGTAACGCACAAAAGCTTTGAGTTAAGTGAAACAAAGAAAGAAAGAACAGAAGAGAGTTTATCCTGGTGAAATGAAAAGTTGCACCTCAAACAGAAAATACAGGTTTTTATTTGCATCTGTTTGGATTTTTGGTTTTAATGCTCAAAGTATTATCTTCCAACGTCTTCAAAAACGTTCATCCAACTTCAATAAGTGAAAGAACATGTTTTCACATTTATACATGTACATAAATACATTATAAATCCACATTAATAGTGGTATCAAATGATACCACTATTGTTTAACATTATTGGTATTAGTCCAATAAGTAAAACCGGGATGAAATTAGCAACCGATATTCATATCTAGTCATTTTTATGTGCTTTTAGAGTCGAGGGATTGACGTACGATGGCATGTTAGGGTCATTGTAGTTCGGGGAAAAGAAGGAAGAATACATATCTGCCTTTTGAAACTCAGAAATAGGAATTTAATAGAAAATTTCAGAGATTAACTTAAATATTTCTGAGATTTTACAAGCTGATTTTTGACTTCTTAAACTCAGAAATTTTCATGTTTTTTTTCTAGAAAATATCTGAGATTAATCAAAATTTTTCTAGCAAGTGTTTCACTTTTCAAATTTTGAAATTCCCTCATCTTTTCTGGAAAATTTTTGAGATTAATCTCAAAATTTCAGGCTTTTCTCTAGCAATTTGCTGACTTTTGGAGCTTCAAGAAGATACAGGGAAAAATTTCCTTTTTTTTTCTGTCAACAATGGCCCTAATACATCTTTGTTTTTATATGATATTTGTATGAGCATATTTCTTTTCAGTGTCAAAAAGGGGATAAGTTCAAATGCACATAAAAGTTTGATTATTATTGATATGGTAAAAAAAGGATATAAAGTTGTGTATCTTTTCAATTCCACTATAATGCACAATTTTGTGTTGAGCTATAACTCAACTCCTCTTTTCCCCCAAAAAATATAAATGTGAGGTTTAAATGTGACAAAATATTTTAAAGCTGCATCACATATTAACACCCGGGCATGCAATTATGGGTATCAGCTTTCCACAAATACCTGCTGTCACAAAATCCATTATCAGCTGTTTCTTCTTCGTTTTTGGAAACTATTTAAACGTTTCTTATCAAGCGCTGCAGTGCAGCTCGCCCTGGAAACCTGTCAGTTGGTCCTTGTCTGGCAATTTGTCGTTAACATTCAGTTCCACCTTCGGCTCTTACCTGCAGAAGTCGGGGGCCACCATGCCGTACACATTGATCCTATCGCAGAGCTCCAGAGCGATGGTCATGGTGAACCAGCCGGTGCTCAGCCACGAGTTGGAAATCTTCCTGCAGACGGAGGAAGACCACAGTTCAGATCGGTTTGATACGCTTTGGATGTTCTTTATTAACTGAAACGGATAACCAAAGGATCCCACATCAATGAATAAAGATTTATCTTGATGCACAGATCGATTCATCTGATGCCTCCCAACTTCATTAAACTATAAATCCAGACGGATACAAATGAAATCTGTCAACTAATCAAACTCTCAATCAGCTTTGCTCTTTGTTAAAATCCCATTTTCCAGCTGCAGTGGTCTGTCTGCTTTTCCACCACGAAAAGATGAGATCCGATGAAATAAATATGAAATGATATTTACATTGCATTAAGAAATCTCTTTCCATCTAAATGTCCATCAGCTCTGAAGCAGAATTGCTCCAGCATTAAAAATATATTTCATCACTCAAAGGAATTTAAAAAAAGATAGAAAGCTAACTCATTTTTGAAGTCGTGAACTAGTTCTCTTGGTCTATTTTATGTTTTGTTTATATTTATGCATATTTATTTTTTTTAAATTTGTATTTTTCTCAATCACAGAGAAAAAATTATCGAAACAAACAACAATTTTTATATTATATATCTGTAAATGTTTGGATGGAGTCATGAGAATAAAACCAACGTGACTAATTTCTAAAGATTATTCAAGAAAATCATAGAAAATTATGCAAATGTTCTTGAATTGTTTATCATGTTTTCAAGTGGCTGTAAATTAAAGGTCCAGTTGCTCTAGCAATTAGAGAAAAACACTTCACTGTTTCACTCAAAGCATATTTAAAATTTCACGCTTAAAGTGAATCTCAGATATAAAGAAAGACAGATTTAATTTAATTATTTGTTGATTGTGGGTTAGAAACCAGAACTGACAAAAAGAAGATTAAAATCAGCTATTTAAAAATAAATGTCATTTTTCCCATTTGTATTTTGAAATTTAGACTTTCATACCTAATCCACATAACCAAGACTGTCATGAAGATTTTTTCTTACTACTATTATTTCACTGAAAATATTTTTCAGTGAGCCTTGGAGTATTTCAGAGCAAGCACATAGTTTACCTTGTTTGGTTAAATCCTAACTGAGGGGCTAATTTTCTAAAACTCCAGGCAAATATGTTGTCTAATTTTAGAAAACCTTCTAAATAACATATAAATAAAAAAACATTTGCTTAATTTGTCAAAATTTACAGATTTTCAGATCCCACCTTGTGTCTGTGAATGGGTGGGTTCTCCCTGGTTTCCTCCCACCATCTAAAACATTATTGTTAGGTTCACTGCATGATCTGAAATTGCCTTTAGGTGTGTTTGTGTGTACCTCCGTTGCCCTGTGATTCACTTATTACCTCCACTTGACCTAGTATGCTTCCTTGATCAGGTTGAATGTTTATGACATTTTTTGCTCAAAATCATTCTTTGATAATGAGATTTCAGTCTGGTCAGTTCTGCCTATTTTGGGCCTTCTGTCAGTTTAAATCTAAATAATCTGCTGGCCAAGGCCCCCAGCTCAATGTTTTCACTCACATGTGAAAATGGCTGCAAACAGATCTGCAGTTATACAAGCGTACATCTTTAAAAAGCAAAAGTAGAGCCTCCTGCACAACCAAAAATAACGCAGCAAGTGGTTCCTGGATGGTAAGTCAACAACAAAACACTTGTCATTCCCAACAGCTGTTGTACAGCACAGTAAAACCAGGTGACCAAACTTGTTAGAGTTCCACTTTGGTTGCTAGGTGACAGGCTGAGGTTGCAGGTAATGACGGAGTGCCCGTCAAATGCAATGTTACATTTTCTAGACACCAAAATCATTGACTTATTGCCAAAAAAAAGCAGTAGAGTGAGTTTTTTTAAGCAGATGGTCTATTTTAAAAGCAGTTGAAACCCAAAAGGAAGCATAAAAATGCACAAAATGTGAATTTTAATCAATGAGAATCTCATCATCGCCTGCCAGGTTGAAAGAGTTCATGTTTTATTTGGGTCGTTTAACCAGTAGCTGTGAACATCTCAAGCTAAAACCTTCAGTAAACTTCCAGACTCCTGATATCTGGTTGCTGTGCTTTAGACGCAGATCTCTGCCAAGCACAGCCGTGCAGATGAGTTTCGCTGCCGTCATCAGAACACATCTGGAACAATTAGTGGTTCTGCAAACTGGCTCATGAATATTTCAGTGAAGAAATGCATCACAACTGTTCTTGTTCCCTCATTCAGCATGTGAAGATATTCATCTTTGAGCTGATGTAACATGTAACTAGGATCCTTCAGCTGCATCACACACAGCTGTGCATTTCATCATGCCGGCTCAGTCTAATCCTGACCAAGATCAGAACAGGTGCATATGTTTATGCATCAGAATCTGATGGGCTGTTCTTCCAGATTACCCTATTAGCATAAAATGTTGCGTGTCTGAAAGTAAGCCTTGAAACTATTTGTCACTCTGAGTCATTAGATGGTTTTATTCACTAATAACAAGCCGCTCACCATATGTGAAGATTTATGAGAGAAAATGAACCAAGCTGAAAAACAGGAGGAAAAGCAATATTTCTGCTTAATGCACTGAATTCAGTAATTAACTACGCAGCAGTGCCATCTGTATTATTCTACCAACAGTAAACATGTATTTATAGAACTCCTATCACAACACAAACTGTTTTTTTTTCTCCAAAAAACAGAAATACTGAAATTGAACAAAAAATGGGTAACTTCAGTTTTTTCTCTCGCAGGATAAATACACGGAAAACATGTTTGAGTCTGGGAATGTGGCTCATTTCCATAATAATTTAGAAAAGTGAATGTTGCATATAGACACGAAAATGGATCTTCAAATATCCATATGATCAATGTTCTTTTTAGAGTGAAATAATGATAGAACATGTAATGACAGTGAGGGTTTTTTATATTAATTTGTCAATTATTAATTGTACAACTGTGCACAAAACCAAAGATATTTGTGGTTCATTTGTTTATAAGTCCAGTTCATTTGGGAAGGTGTGAACGAATTCTTATGCGGACCAAAAAAGCAAACATTAATCCGTCTAAAAACCTCAATCTCAGTTCGGTTGAATTGAACTCTGGTGCGGTTTGAATGCCAAGCGAACCAGATACTGCTCCACAAGGAGGAAGCGGACTATAGTGCAGGGCATTCTGGGTAAATACAACCAAAATGCTAGCAGTAGAAATGCATCAGGGTGTTTTTACCAAAGACAAAAGAGAAATCCTAACCACTAAAATATGACGCTACTCCATTTCTGTTTACATTTTGTGAAGGACTAAGTTGTGCTCATGTCTTCTTTTGAGGTTTTTATGTTTCCTTCAATAATTCTTAGTCCACCGCCCCCACAGGTGAAAAGGAGAACAGGTTTTTCAATTAGATGGTTCGTTTGACACAGCGCAGTGAGAAAGCAAATCACAGCAGCTAAAAATATAACAAATGTTGCAAATTTGGTCCTCAGTCAAACCGAGTCTACTGCACTATCAGGAGTGAAAACAACCTTAGAAAGCAAAGCATATAATCTGCTCCTCCTGTAACAGAAGGATGGACAATCACAGCAAAAGTTAGGTTGAAATAACCTTTTCAGATGAAACGCATTTGCTCCAGGTGGTAATTTGTTTGGTGTGGGTGGTGAAGGATGCAGAGTAGATTTCAGTTTTGCTTTTCCATGGGAGGAGAGGGAAAAGCTGCGCCCTGTCTGTGCCTACGGGCATATTGTTTCATAATCCATCCAAGACTACAGCTGAGGCTGACTCATTCTGTCGTATTGGACTTTTTAAAAATGTAGTATTGATCTTTACTTCATTTTAAGCCGAGGCAGTTTCAGTTAATATGATCAGCAGTGGAAATGGGTCCAATAAATCGGATATCGTTTTGGATTTTTTACCCCTGGAAATTGTTTGAGTACTTGTTTTTGACTTTTTCAAGATACAGTGTGATATTTCTCAGGTAATCTTCAAAACCAAACAAACTGAAAAAAGTAAACTTATGAAAAAATAACTTGATATAAAACCAGTATTTTTACTGGTTTTCAATTTCAAAGCCATTTTCTCTGACTAAATAACACATTTATAGTCAAAACTGGACTTCTATATATTTATAACAAAGCTAGTTATGTAATGGTTCTGTCTGGAAATGTTAAGTAAAAATGCAAAATGCTTGTATTTTGCCTATTTAAAAAGCTGGGAAGATGATGAATATTTCTGTACAAACTGTTGTAAAAAATGTTTGCTTCGTGATTATAGAACAATTTGAATCTTGGATTCAAGAGGAAGTTGACATGACTATAAAAATTGCTAAAGCAGGGATTTCTAGCATGGAGTCAACAGTAAGATGATTGATGACTCCACAGGTGTTGTTTGTGAGCCTAAAGTTGATCACATAAGAAAGTAATACTGTAGCTTTTACCTTTTAGTGTCCAAAAATCAATCACCGCCGTCTTTAAACATGCAACATGCATAGCTTAGAGTTTAAGTGCGATTTTAGAGTTTAGTGCAGGTGTTAAACTCAAGGCCCATGGGCCAAATCCAGTCCGCCATAGCTTTTTATGTGGTCCTCTAGATTCTAGACTCAACACTATGTGTTTAAATATTACATTATCAATCAAATCAGTGAGGTTTTTATCTGTTTATTGCCAAATTATATCAATTAGTCCCTCCAGATTCTTGAGAATTATCGTGGAATTTCACACAAAATCAACAAATCCCTGCACTTTTTTGTGCTACTTGGGAGTTTATTGCAGATTTTTCTCAAAAATTGTCAAAAACTTTTTTACTTCTACTAAACAGCTGCCTCAGCCTTAATTGATGTCAGATTATTGTCCATGCTCTATACAGCAAGGAGTAAAAAGTCGCATTTATTGTTATAAATAAGTGTAAATATTTACAAATTAATACCACAAACCCTTAGATTTTTATTGCCAAAAAATCACAAAAAGAAACAAAATCTTGGAGGAACTGAAAAGATGTTCAATAATATTATTTAATTTTAAAAAGTTATTGATATTTTAACAGTTTTTGAGCAGATTTTATCAATACATCTTGGCACAACTGGCCCTTTAAGAGGATTCATGATCCTGATTGGGGCCAAAATGAAAATGAGTTTCACTCCCCCGGTTGTTTTCAGAATAGTGATTTTAAAAGATCTAATGCAGTTTTACCCTTGTAAATAAAACAAAAACTGATAATGTCCAGATCAATGACTCTCACACAATCACTGCCCTGCTTGGTAAAATAAAGTAGTCTTTTTTGTCATGACATATAGCTTTTAAATACATGGGTGAGTTGCCAGTTTGTTAAGTCTCTCAGCTTAGTTTTCCTCTTCACTGGACAAATCTTCAATTTTAAGCCTCCAATTTTGCAACTACTTGTGATTTTTGTATTTTTGAAATAAAAATTAGTATTTCAGAGTTGCAGTTGTAAAGAAAGCATTGCAAGAGTGATATGTGCCCTTTAAAGAAAGTCTGTGGAAATCAGGTTTATGTGATTTCTTAAGATCAGTTTGACAAGTTTTCTTCTTTATCTCCCAACGTGCCTCATACCTCTGCTGCTTTTCAAAGGTGGTTACAAACTCTTTAGAAACAACCAGGAAAAAAACAGAAAAACACTCCTGTTGGGGGATGAGACCTAAGCAAGGCAAGGCTAAGAAGAAAAGCTTGCTGCTGAATGAGGTGACACTTTGGGAAAAGAGGGTTTATGTTTGAAAAGGTCTTCAGATGTTCCCTTATAGCCTAACAGAGAGGAAGGTGTACAGGGTTGCGTCAGGCAAAGGAATGCTGAAATAAAAGATGTTCACAGGTGTTTAGATCTTGCTTGTAGAAGCTGTGAGGCAATGAGAAAATGTTTCCTGACAGAGGAAGAGATTTTATAGTGTGACTAAAATATTATTGAACATTACTGAATTCTATCCGTGATTGCAAAAAAAACCAAAACTGTGGCACTGAAAAAAGAACCCCAAATCAACAGTCGCTTTCAAAAACAAAGTCAGAGGTAAGAAAAATCAACAGACAGAGATATTGAAAATATTGAAAAATGAGCACAAATAAAAGTATATTATTCAAAAATAAATTGTTAGTGGGCAATTTAAAACAAACTTATAAACCTTATAAAAAATTGTGCCACTCAGGGTGGTAATATAGAGTAAGGAAAAAATATATATATTTTTTTTGATTAACCGTTCCTCCTTGTTTTGGATGTTGTGTGGTTGGACAGATTCTTGGCTTTGCTACTTTATTGTCATGCGTAACCGTAGCATCAGTTGGTTTACAACAGGGAGCTGATTGGAAAAGCCAACAGCAATTAATTCAAGTTCTTTGTAGAACTTGAATTAATTGAGTTAAAACAAGATTTAATTTCCTTTTGGGATCAATATAGTATTTTCACATTTGAATTTGAATAAGCATGCATGAAAAAGTGCTGTATGTTTGCAACCACACAATGCTAGCAACACTTTTTTATGCATGCAATATTCCAACATTTTTTACTTCAAACTCTGAAAATTTCTGAGATTATTTTTTGGCGGGAATTTACTCCTTTTTTTCACGATATACTAATAGCCTCATCTTACAAACCAGACCACTAAATTAAATGCTTATTCTTAAAACAGCAATATATAAATGCTACCATTTGGCTTGCTAAGCTAAGTTCAAGCGTGTAATAATGTTCAAAAGTTTCCATAAAGACACTCATAAACTTTCTCAGAAGAAATGAAGATCTTCCAGCTACAAATCCTGAGCTGGGAACAAATTAAACCCATGGAGTTCATAAATCTCAGCGTTACATTCATGTCTCATCAACTACAGCTGCCATGCTTTCAACCAAGGGTATAGATGGTTGCCAGGTAACAGAATTACAGATGCTCTAACAGTGTATTTAATCTTTTTAGATAAATATGACTCACTAACGCCTTTTTTGTCAAGAGGCCAAATGCTGTTGTCCTTCCATCTGGAAAGAGTGAGTCTGTTGACATTTACCTCAAGCTAAGAGAAATAACAAGTTGAGTATTAATCACATAAACAGGCAGGAACATGTATAAGCTCAGTTATTTAATTTTACTTGGGTAATATTCCTTATTAACTGTTAATAACTATTACAACATTAATGTTGTTAAGCTTTGACACAAAAGTGCTCAAAAGTGGAAACCGCTAGCTAAAAAGTTAGTAGAGCTAGCCCTAAAAGTTAACTTAAATATAAGAGCATGAATATAAACGTCTAATTTATAACCAAAATTTCGACACAGATGTTGAACCTTATTCAACTGAAAGTTTACAAAACAGCCAATTACATTAGCACTTTAGGATTTATCTGGAAAAATGTATCTAATTGAAGAAAAGTGCAGTGAATGTTTTCAAAATTTGCAAAGACGCTAAAACTCTACACGAAAAAATTTGCTAGAGTTTAGAACAAAACCTAAAACAATATATTGTTCATAAGAAAAAAGGAGTAAATGTCCAACAAAAAATCTCAGGAATTCTGAGTTTAATTTGAGAAATTTTCTAGAAAAAAACCTGTGAAAAGTCAAAAATTTATTAGAAAAAAACTCAATTTTTTTTGGATTAATCACAGAAATTTGAGGAAAAAAGACTTGAAATTTCTGAAATTCAAAAATCCAAAATTTTTTAATTTCTGAGATTTTTTACTGGAACAAAAAAAATGGCAAATTTAAGTGTAAATGTTTACACTAAAGACAGTAGGGCATAAATCCATACATATTTTTGTGCTCCAACTTATCATCGAAATCACTAGCAGTCTGTTAAAACATGAAAACTCTGCCCTGATTTCGAATTTAAGATCTATGAACTTCAGTCCGTTAATGAAATCCTTATTTTATTCTTGCGAACCCTTTTTGAGGCATCGCCTTGTCTAGAGAACTGGATGTATTTCTACACACCAATAATTCAAATAGCTACAAGATTAAAATGACATTTAATATTAATCATATAATCCAGCGATAAAAAGCTGTTTATTGTTAGTTATAAATGGAGCACAGAAAGAACTGTCTGTCTTTGTCTTCCTTGTGTGTCTCTGCTGGTCCTGTGATTGACTATTTTAGATCCTTTAGCAGCTTTTTTCCAGCCAAAACACTAAACTGGATAAAGCTGAAAAAATGAAATATACTGATAATTAGGGCAACATTTCATGTTCTGCACTTCTGTACAGCGATTTATACCAAGCCTTCAGTTCTGCCTCTATAAATCATGCAGAGTCTGTTATCCTTTAACATGTTCGCCTGGTTTCTCCCTGGTTCTTCCATCGCTGTGCTCCCAGTAAAAATCCACCAACAATTTGTCACAACCTGTGTGGGGGAAGCGACCCACTCCCACTGAATCAAGCGGCGAGCAGCGCCTGAGTGACAGCATAATGAGCGGTGACAACGCGCTTTTTCTGTCCGGCCGTCGTCGTCGTTATTAGAGTCAGGGCTGACTCAGAGCGATGCGCTCGCAGCTGAAGCACCAACTTCTCATTTTCATTTAATTACAACTGGATCCAGGTTGTCCTGTCCGGAACATGTTGATTTGTTCAGATGGGTAAACAACAAAACAGGGCCTCTGGGCTTTAATATCACAACATCCCTGCGTGCGCACCCTAATTTTGCAAATTAGAAAACTTCAAAGCGCGGCGTCTTGTCATAAAGCAATCTGCTACGGATGCATGGAGGCCCTAATCAGGAGCCATGCGGCTAATCTCACTTAAGAAGTCTTCCTCATTTCCTTGTTTGTGAGCACGCTGGTGAATAATGTGGTGTGAAATGTCAAGCTCTTGGCTTCAATGGCTGTATTTTAAAGAGACAGGAGGGTGGCAGCGAGTGGGATGTCACGTTTATCCCCGAGAAGGAGCGACGTGATGTTTGCACAGTTTGGCATTGCAAATGTAGCTAGAGCACCTGTTTGATGGGGAGTTTAATCTTGATCCCTGAGACTTAAAATCTTATTTTTGTCGAAACATGGTTCACAGGACAACAAAAGATTTAAATTTTTAATTAATCAAGAAAGCAAACTTGAAAAATAGCAGGTTCTTTGACAGTTCCTTTAACTCAAGGACCTGGGGCCAAATCTGGTCTGCCGTAGTTTTTTATGTGGCCCTTTTAGACTCCAAATTACATCAATACGTCCCTCCAGGTTTTCACAAATTTGCAAAATTCACACAAAATCAACACATTTAGACATTTTTGTTTTATTTTTCTGCATATTTTCTCAAAATTGGTCAAAAACATTTAGTTTAAGTGGCTGCTGTTTCAGGCGTACTTGATTTTACAGTCCGTAATTGATACGAGTAATAAAAAGTCAAAGTCAATCATACATTAGCGCAAGTATCGTCAAAATTCCTTACAAACATTTCTAAATTGGCACTACAAAATCTCTAAATTTGATTGCAAAAATTCACTAACACAATCACAGAATCCTGGAGGAGCAGCTAGTTAGTGACATTTTAACCTTTTAATTGGTTTTATCAACATATACTGGCACAACCGGCCCTTTAAGCGCACTCGGATTTCTGATATGACTCAAAATGAAAATGAGTTTGACACCTTTGCTTTAATTCATTACGATGGTTAACATGTTACAACAAAGTGTTGGGTTTAAGATCAGAAAATAGAAGATAAAAAAATTAAATTACAAGAATAAAGCGTAAAAGTTAAGAGAGCAAAGTCATGGTATTATGAGAATTGTCATAATATTATAAAAATAAACTCTTATGAGAATAAAACAATAATATTTTGAGAATAAAATTGTACGAGACACAAAGTCAAGATAATACAAGAATAAAGTTGTTTCAATAGGAGAATAAATTTGTAATATTATGACAATAAAGCCGTAGTAATGTGAGAATAAAGTCATAATATTAAATTTGCATCAGAGTTTTCTCAGGATAGTATGATAACAAAATTGTAGTAAACACATCAGATTATTATCAGTAGCAGGACACAGCCACCTATCAGATTATTGTTAATAATCTGATGCTGATGTGTTAATAAATTATGGATTTCTTTATTTGTAAAACCAAACTGAAAGTATAACTTCACAAGATACTGAAGTTCTTGTAAAATTGCGACTTTATTCTTGTAATTTCATTATTTGTGTCCTAATACTATCCTAATCTCTGTCCTCCCATGTGACTGGCGGCAGACGAAGGTCATTTAAAAAATGTGATTGGGTGTAAATACTGTAAAAATGCCATCCCTTTCCAACAACATGAACCCAAAAATCTCCTCTATAAAATGTGAACCCAAAGTTTTTCTTTGGTTTCGGCCATTTTACACTACGTGCATGTAAATTAAGGCTGGTTCTTGCCCAGGCAGTTTGACCCGAGCGTCAGAAATGATTACGGTCGTGTTAAGGGTTGATTACTCCTTCATTTCTCTCTCCCTTTTCAAACTGTACTCGACTTGCAGCGAGCTTTCCGTCTGATCACAGCTTCTGTTTCTGCAGCGTGTTTCTCTCCAAACTAGCAATAATAGAACCATTAGCAAGTGTTTTTTTTTGTGTATGCGGAGCTTTTTCAGTCTCTTAACATCCCTCGTCTCGATTCGGCTCATTATTTGCAGCAATTTTCTTTTGTTCCTGCTTTTTATTTCATTTCGCTCTGCTGAGTTGCAGGCGAGTTATTAAAAATCTAAATCTGGAGGATCTGGGGAGCTCATCATAGAGACACAGGCAGATCCTCCACCCAAAATAAAGCCCTTACTGATGCTGATTGCAGCCCAGTAACCCTGGTTACTCCCTCTGAAAATCTCAGCATCAGCATAAGCCGCCTTCAGCTCCGCCTCATACATCATAGCGCGAATCGCTACTGTCCTAAAGACTTTCTCCTTCAGCTTGGAGATTTCCTTCTGTCCAACACTCTCTGCTGTTTTAATAGTTGACCCCCGGTGATAAAAATCTGCCAGTTTCACTATTTCTGCTCCTTCCAGCTTCACCTTTGCACCTGACTCAGGCTCATTCACCCACATGTATTCTGTTTAGCTTCTAAGGTTCTTTTAACACCTGATAATCCAGTAGATTTGGTTCAATTTGGGACCAAAGATGCAACATTTGTTACATTTTCAGCTGCTGTGGTTTGCTTTCACACTGCATTGAGTCCTAAAAACAAACTTATGGAACAGCAGTCAGCAATAGGTAAAAATGAGTTTGAATATTTCAGTAAAATATACTCTGTATTTCTAGATGCCATTTAATTGCTGATGAGTTAATGCCACTGTTGAAGCAAAGTAGTTGGGAGAGCCCAATAATAAGGTCACATAGTGGTTATTTTTTAAAGTTATCCTCTATTTATTCTTTGTTCAGGCATACACTTTTATTTACTTATTTTTCTACTTGTTTGCTTTCTTTACCTTCCTTTGTTTTCCACTTTTTCCCCAAAATATCTGTGATGCTAGGTTAATCAACTAGAGAACAGAAAACTAATGTAGGAATCTGTGTTTCGTTTTTGTTTTGAGTGTGTTCATTTTAATGTATACCTCCTTATTTGTTTACTTGTTTTTTGTCTGTTTGGTTGGCTATTTTATTTTTTATTGCTGTTGCTCTTTCTATTATGTGGTTGATTATTTTGTAGGTCAATACCCCTTCTTGCTTTTTGTCAGACTGTAATGTTTGTTCTATAAACACTAATTAGTGAATGATAGAAAAAATAAAACTTGTATAAAAACCTGTTCCCCTCCTCACCTGTGGGGGCGCTGTAGCAAGAATCACTGAAAGAAACAACATAAAAACCTTTGAAGAAGACCTAAGCACAACTTCCTTCTTCACACAATGTAAACAAAAGTGGAGTTGCGTCAAATTTGAGCAGTTTTGTCTTTGGTAAAAGACGATGAACCATTTCTCTCCCCATCGTTTGTTTTGGTTGTATTTACCCAGAATGCTTTGCGCTGTAATCCTCTTCCTGCTCTTGGAGCAGTCTACAGTCCGCTTGACATTCAAACCGCCCCAGACTTCACTTCAACCAAACCACGGTTTGTAGGCGGACCAGAGAAGACATGGACGCAACTTCCTTTCACACAAAATGTGAACAAAAATGGAGTAGCATCAGATTTTAGTGATTACAGGATTTCTGCTTTTAAAATCATTACAAATTTTCAAATTCAATCAAATCATGAGATAGTAAAAGATTCCCACCCCTAATATTCACCCTGATTTTCCTTTAGATGTAATCATGAATGACTCGTGTTGCATCGCTCCTTTAAAGCCAACACGTCCTTTGGTTAGTAAACTCTCATCATTTCTATTACATGTAAAGGAAACCTCTGACATTTCCTGCCTCTCAATGAATGTTTGCCCACCATCAATCTGAGAAGGAGCCTTATCAGTCAAAAATGCTTAAAGCGTGTGTGTGTGTGTGTGTGTGTGTGGCCATTTAAAGGTCACCCTCCATTTGATTGAAGTCAGAGTGAGTTTCCTTTAGAAAGAATCCAATTATTTACATTTACCTCAGAGCTTTTTTTTAACCTGTGGACGGTTTCAGGTGTGTTTTAAACTGGCTCCGTTTTGCTAAATTCACATTTTGCACATTTTTGTTCTTCCATTTGGGTCACAACAAAAAACAAAAGTCATTTTTTGTCAATAAATTTATGTCTTTTGGTGCCTGGAAAATGAGCCGTTACAAAAACCTTCCAAATGTAACATTACATTGCATCGTTACCTAGCAACCACAGCAAAGCCCAGCCCAGCCCAGGCTGAGCTCAAGCTCAGACAAGTGTTTTGTTGTTGACATGCTATCCAAAAACCACTTCCTGCATTCTTGTTGGTTGTGCAGAAGGCACCACTTATGGTTTTCAAAGATGTATGGATGTATAAACGCGTACCTGTCTGCAGCCATTTTCACATGCAAGTGTAAACCTTGAGTTGGGGGGCGTGGCCAGCAGCAGGTTATTTGGATTTAAAGAGACAAGATGCCAAAAAACAGCTCAAAGTAGGGAGAACTGAGCAAAACAAAATCTGATTGTCTAAGAATGATTTTGTGCAAAAACTGTAATGAACATGTTTTGTTTCGCCCACAGACTTATCATAACCGGTTCAAGAAAGAATATCAGGTCACGTGTAAGTGTAGGGCTACAAAAACTTTCCTTTGGATACTAAACACATCCATTTCTGTCTGCTGCGGCCGGCTGTCTGTCTTCCTTGTTTCCAACCTTTCCTCATAAACCACATCTTTATTTTTATGGATTCAGTTTTGCTTCAAAGTCATCCAGACCTGACGTGCTTTGAGTGACGGAACACTCCTGAGATCGTGCACATTTTCCTCCAGCGGACCGCGTCACATCAGTGCTGTTGGTTATGAACCATTATGGCCACATAAATCACCAGAGGAGGGAGGAAAAAAACACATATTTTAAAAGCTAATTTGCCTTTAATTACCAGTTGAGTCTCATTCTGTCTTGGCAATTTAGCACAAAGGCAGCAGAGAGACACCTGGTTTTCAGCTCCACTCCGGCTTTGTTATAAGAACCGGGGGAATGTGGCATCGTCCCACATTATTATAATTACCCTTACTCAAAAAGCATAACCAATAATTACAATTACAAGCTTGCAGAGTTGCTGATCGCTCTGATGATTATTCAGAAAATCTGCTACTGATGCTGCTCTTAGTGGGAAAATTTTCCACTTTGTAAAGCAAGTTACAATGTGGATTTTTTAAAAATATACATGCATACAAATGGATTCCTCTGAATGTAGCCATACATTACAGGTGATTTAACACTTCACAGAGCAGAGATGACCAATGCTAAGCCTCACAGATGTTAAAGTCTAAAAATACGAAGAGTAGAAGCAGTAAATAACAGTAACACAAGCTGCCTTCTCACTGTAAGCTGCTCCTATAATTGCAGGCACAGATTCTAAGGGATGGATGTCTGAATCAGTCTCTAAATCCTCCGCTTGGCATGTTCCTCCCCTGGCATCTGTCTTAAGCCCAATTCAGATCCAATCTCCAATGATACTCCAGACAAAAGCTGGGATAAAGACAGGAAGAGACTAACACAGCCTGTGTGTTCGTTTGGGGATTCATTAAGCATTAATGGCCACCAGACAAAGAACTCAGCTTGGACTCATTAAATCGGAGACCTTTAATGCCTTTTCAGCTTTAAATAAAGCGTTGCAGATACTGAAATGCAGAACTGGGCAGACATTACACCGTTTCTTTTGCGTGACTTGCATTCATTTTTTACCACTCGACCGCAACTCTCAACAAAAGCAAGTGCAAAAAGAAAAATAAAACTAAAATAAAAAGTATCACCCTGTGAAGACAAGCTTACGTCACAAGAAATTAGAGGTGATTGATCGATACTTACATGTGAAGCCGATCTTATCTACCTCAGCAAAGATAATCAAGCACCGTCCTCTTCTGCAGGTCTGACTGATGGACCAGATCACCAGGTCATGTTTCAACGTTTGCAGTTTCAGGCCAAAAAAAATTGGTATTGACCAACATGGGAATTGGCAGGTCAGGCTTTTTAAAAAACGGCAATTGCAATCAGTGCACCCCTACCTGAAATCAAAATTTTCTCGCCAACCTTGACTAGAAAATCCATTAAGTTGTTGTGACATTATTTCCAGATTTCTAAAGCTAAACAAAGTCGACCTGAAGAGCATCTCCAGGATTAGAGGACTAATATTCTAGCAAGATCTAGAGAAACTCATCCATGTGTTCATCTTTAGTGCCGTTGATTACAACAGTAGGTCTGACTAAGCTGATCCAGAACGCTGCTGCTGGAGTCCTGACTAAAACCAGGAAGTTAGATCACATCAACCCAGTTCTAAAGTCCTTCACTGGCTCCCTGTAGCTCAGAGGATAGATTTTAAAATACTGCTGGTATTTTATAAATCACTGAACGGCTTAGCACCACAATACATTACAGATCCGCTGTTGTTGTCAAAGCAACCTTCCAGACCCCTCAGGTCTTCTGGTTCTGGTTCTGCTCGGCATCCCCAGAACCAGAACCAAACATGGAGAAGCAGCATTCAGCTTCTATGCAGCATAAATCTGGAACAAAGACAAAACTAACTTGCAAGTAACTTTTCAGCAAGAAATCGGAGTTTGTCTTAAGGCAGAAATTTGTTCAGAGATTCAGAAAACCGCAGGTGTGTCTGTCTGGTGAAAAACATGTTTGTTTTTCATTCAGTGGGGAGAAAATCCAGAAATCTTATTAAAGTAAGAGTAGAAATACTTCATAATAAAAGTACAGCGTAGTAAAAGTACTCCTTAAAAGTAAATTTTTTCAAATAAGTTACTCAAGTAAATGTAATTGAGTAAATGTAACCAGTTACTATCCAAATCTGAATTTGTAAATTTTAATATTGGCAGATTTTTTCTACTTATAAAATGGAAAAAATATTTTGTTTTCTATATATTTTTAGAAAACATGAAGGAGGATTTTTAGGTTGGAAGGCCTTCTGACCATCACCCTCATCTGCAGCTTATCTCTGTGATTTTTCATCAGATTTAGGACCCGAAGTCGGCACAGGAGTAAAAAAATATATTTGGACAGACGTGTTTCTACTTATTATAAAAGTTGCAAAAATTTGAATACTTTGTGTTGTACTTAACGTTTTCCATAGCAAAAAAAATTATGTTGCAAAAAAATTATTTGCTTTTGTCTTTTTTCTTCTTGGCCCGTGAGTCGTTTTGACTCGTTGACATGTGACGAAATTATTTATGTCAATGACTAACTAACTTCAGCTTGATAGTTAGCATCATAAATTAACACTTTAACTGTTAACTTCTCTTCCCAGTCGGCATCTAAATGTGTTGCAGAAAAATGAACTGTCACTGAAACTCTCCGGGTCTCCAGTTTGAAGTCCAGAGGGAGGAAAAAAGAGACTATTTGGATCATATTCTACGGTGTAATCCCTGAAGCTTATAGTTAGATAAATATGTGTTTGGAGAAGGATTAAGTCAGGTCACAGCACACCAGCAGCTTGCACAGCGGGCGCAGATGAGCTTGCGTAAATGATGGCATTAGAGTTATAAAAGTTCCAGTGTGTAACATTTAGGATGATCTATGGCAGAGAAGCACATTGATATTTTCAGCTGAGATTTCATTAATGTGGAATCATGGGACAAATTTAGGCTGAGCGATTAAAACCAGAGAAAACGCAAGTGTGATCGATGTGGACTCATGACTGTCACAATATTTGTACTGTTATGATAATGATGGAAATAATGACTATAATCTATGTACTGTTTATATTTTAGGTAACTGTTAATGAAAGGCACAGCAAACATAAATACTGCTTTTAAAAGCATTCCCATTTGAAATCCAAATTTACTGACATTAACTGATGGTTTTTGTGGAAGAAACAGTGGAGAAAATAGTAGAAGTAACATTTAGTATGTCAGTTAATTTTTTTTAACGTCATTATCAGGATAAAAATCAAAATTTTCACGATAAACGCCCAGCCCTGTTTGCAGTTACATGACTGTAAAAACCCAAATTAGAACAGCAGTAAATTTAACGGTCTGAAATCTCGTCCAGATATCGAGTATCCAGGTGGTTTTTTTGGTAATATGTGGACTAATGTATGTGATGCTAACTAAAGTTATACAGGGTGGAAACATATAAGTTTCCATAAGTAGAAAAAATAAACACTTTATATTGGATAACTGTTTTTATTTTTGTGGGACTCTGTGTAGTCGCTGCACGTCTTGGACCACTTCATGAAAAACATTTCCAGTTTTCTGAAACTTGCAAATAAGTTTTGCCACAGTGTCGTGTGTGACGTTCGATCCATGTTTTCTGTTAAAGTTTCGTGCAACCATGCGACTGCTTCCCGATCCAGCCATCAGTATAATTTCAATTCTTTGCTCTTTTGTCAAACTCATCTTCTTGGGTATCTGAAATATAAATGGTAAATGGACTGAACTTATATAGCGCTTTATCCGATCATTTTTGACCACTCAAAGCGCTTTACACTAGAGTCATTCACCCATTCGCTCTCACAAACGCTCACACATTCATACACTGATACGCAGATCGGTAGGCAATTTGGG
>CAEGAE010072077.1:0-25754 GCA_903067095.1 Girardinus metallicus
AGGCCAAAAACGCTTTATCTCAGCAAAAGAAGTGAAAAATGAACAAAATGTGAAATCGCAGCTCTAAAGTAAATTTTCAGCAGTATTAGATGTGGAACAGCTAAGAAGTGCTGAAAATAAGTATATCTGGCAGTTTGAAAGTTGAAACAAGTCTAAATCCTGTGATTCATTAGAAATTACGGCGAGAGACCAAAAAAATCCTTATTTCAGCAAGAGAAGTGAAAATGGAAAATCTGTGAATTCGCACTTCTACAATAAATTATCAGCTTTATTAGATGATGAACTGCTCAGAAATGTTGACAAGCAGCAGATCTGGCAGTTTGAAAGTTGAAACATGTCTAAAACTTTTTTTTTTTTCATTACAATTAAAGCCGATACGCCAAATACGCTTTATCTCTGCAAAAGGAGTGAAAAATGGACAATATATGAATTCGCACCTATACATTAAATTTTCAGCCTTGTTAGATGTGGGGCAGCTCAGAAATGTTGACAAGCAGCAGATGTGGCTGTTTGAAATTGGAACCAGGTCTGAAATTTATGTTTTATGACAGAAACAACCGAGAGGCCAAAATCGCTTTATCTCTGCGAAAGATGTGACAAATGGACAAACTGTGAATTCGCAGCCTTAAAAGATGTTGGAAAGCTCAGAAATGTTGGGAAGCAGCAGATCTGGCTGTTTGAAAGTGGAACCAAGTGTTAATCTTATGTTTCACCTGAGCAGCAGCCGAGACGCCAAAAAGGCTTTCTTTCAGCGAAAGATGTGAAAAATGTGAAAAGAAAAAACTGTGACTTCGCAGCTCTACATTCTATTTTCAGCCTTACTAGATGTGGGACATCTCAGAAATGCTGAGAAGCAGCAGATCTGGCTGTTTGAAACTGGAACCAGATCTAAAGCTTGTGTTTCATGAGAGGTCAAAAAAGCTTTATCTCAGCAAAAGAAGTGAAAAATGGACAATCTGTGAATTTGCAGCTCTACAATCAATTTTCAGCTTTATTAGATGCGGTACAGCTCAGAAATTTTGAAAAACAACAGTTCTGGTTTCCTGAAACTAGAACCAAGGCTAAGTCTTGTGTCTCACGAGAGCTGCAGCTGAGAGGACAAAAAAGGCTTTATCTCAGCGAAAGAAGTGAAAAATGGAAAATCTGTAGATTCGCAGCCCTGCATTCAATATTCAACTTCACTTCCTATGTAACCCCTCAGAAATGTTGAAGAACCACAGTTCTGGTTGTTTGAAATCTTGTGTTTCGTGAAAGCTGCAGTTGAGATGTCAAAAAACGCTTTATCTCAGTGAAAGAATTGAAAATGGAGAATTTCAGAAAGGTAACCCTAATGCACTTGTTAAGTCTGCAGAGGGTCCCTGCCCTTTTTCCTTGTAGGGTTCTGGAGGCAGGCCTTCTGCATGTGTTCTGTTTTGCCCTGATATGAGTTCTGCTGCTTTAAAGCTGCCATGTGTGCAGCAATGGAGGGGCTTTCTTCTCTCTCTCCTCAGAATTCTTTTTGGTTTGGTTTGTATTTTATGGTTGGGTTTTGTTAAGTTTTTTTGCATTCTGGTTAGGTATGGGTTTTGCATTAACTTATTTTGGTTTCTCATTTCAGGTATTCCTTTTTTCAGGTTTTATTTCTTTAGTTTTAGTTAATAAATTTAATTTTCAACTAATCAGAAAATCCTTGTGTGGTCTCCTTTAATGTTACCCCATCAAACGAGCCTGATGGACGTAACGGAAACAATGGAGACAGGTCCAATACATATCTGATCTGTTCTGGAAAAGTTGGATTAAAGAATATCTGCTACAACTATAACAGTGTGAAAAATGGTTGAAAATGAATCGCAACTTTGTACTTGGAGATTTGGTCCTTATAATGGATGACTGTGTACCTCGTGGTTCTTGTATCATTAGTAGAATCACAGATGCTGGGATAGTAAACGTCCAACAATTTATCAAATGGCCAATAGGGATTTAAATTTTACAGAACTTTCAGTTATAGGCTTGCATCCATGTAATGCTATTTCTGTTTGTTTTTGCAACAAAAATCAAGATATCACTTCTAGTAATAGGATGAAAAGATAAAAAACATGCAAAAACATTTTAATTTGTGATCCAAATTAGACATTTACAAGGATTCAGGATATAAGCATGTCATTGTAAGAGATCACAACCAAAGGAACATCACAAGAAAAAAATACAGTTTGTAAAGATTTCAGCTTACAGTAAGTAGCCAGTTGGAGATTATCAGAGAACACTAAGGCAAATCATCTTCAGAGGAAACGTTTCCACTTCTGAGTTTAATCCACCGCAGCGCGTGCAAAAGTTGAACTAATGACACCCTTTATTGGTGATCAACTGTAAAAGTTACACTCTGATTAAAACAAAACAAAAGATATATATACAAAAGATATAATGATTTTCAAATGTATTTGAAGAGAGAAATAAAACACGGTATCTTTCTTAGCTTCACAATTACTGAATATGTCTTCTCAATGCTCTGGAATATCAAACTGGCAAAAAAACTTTTCAACATATTTTTATTATTATGTGTGGATTCAATTTATCAACAATGTTTCTTGCTTTCATATTTTTTCTTTGCATCAATGGAAATTTCATCATTTAAGAATGTAATTTTTTCCTGTATGTTCTTCTTCATCCTGGAAGTAGGTTCATCTTATACCATTTTCTAATTCTTCTTTAAAAGGACAAATGAACATTTGAGTCAAACCAATACCATTTCTCTGCTTGTCTTGGAGTTACAGGGAGATTTTGGGTCAAAATATCCTGGAAAACAAAACACTGCTAAGACTCACAGGGGGAAACTGTTTCAAGAACTAATTATTCAATTTGTTCCTGGTTTAGAAGTGGATTTGTTTTCCATGAAATGATTTTCAAAAGTATTTGAAGTGAAAAATCTGAGTAGCAGAAAATCAGCTGGTTTATGTGGCCGTTAGCGTGCAGCTATATATGTGTGAAATGTTGGGGAAAATATACAATGCCTGTATCATACAGTATGATGTCAGCAATTATAAGGATGCTTCTGAGTAGCCAGAAGGAAGTACTGATGTAGCATGACTTTAAGACGGCCAAGTTTTGTATTTAACTTTAATCTCGGTCTCTCTTCAGTTACTCTGTTTACTCTTACTGTTTATGGGACAGAGAATCTTCAAACACAGAAGAATCATAAATTCGGTTGGTTTTGAATGAGCTGCTAATGTTCAAACAAATACCTGTCATTTAAGTAGCCCATGCAGAACTTTAACATTTGGTCTTTAAATTTCACTTTTGAACCACATTTTTATTTTATTCAATTGATGTTAGAATTCTAACTGATCTAGATTTTTAAAATATGTGATTAAACACAGGCTAGCATACACACTGTTTTTCTTACTGTATGACATTAAATCTGACTGTTTTAGGTTTGTTAGGATTACCAAAAATAATTTCTATGTGCTTAATAACGCAACAGTGAAAGGATGTATTAAATAGTTTTTTTTTTTTATTTCTTCAAAGGTAGACACAAAAGCAGGAGATGCACTGCACAGCTTTCAATCTTCAGATTTCGAAAAGACTTGAAGTTTGCACTATATAACCGAATCTGCTGAATCTGGGTTCAGCAGATTCCTTTTTTCTCACTGAAAGACTTAGGATTACACACTTCACAGCTGTTCTTCTGAGGGCTGACAGGATTTAACAACTCATCTGCAGCCTCACTGTGCCATAGTAAATGGACAGTCATAACTTTAAAGACACTCCCATCTGGTGGTCGAGAATAATAATGACATTATGTAATATGAGATGTTGGCTGTTACTTAGGACACCCCTCCCAAGAGCCAGCTTCTGCAACCGGGGACCAGACCGCCAGGGCCCCCTCCCTCGGCCGCCACCCAACACACACTGCACCCGAGCCCTTTGGCCCCTCTCATAGGTGGTGGGCCCATGGGAGGGGGGACCCATGTTTCCTCTTCGGGCTGAGCCCGGTCGGGCTCCATGGGTAAAAGCCCGGCCACCAGGCACTCGCCATCGTGCCCCCCTTCCAGGTCTGGCTCCAGAGTAGGGGGGGTGTCCTGCCCCAAGTGGAGGAGTTGAAGTATCTTGGGATCTTGTTCACAAATGAGGGAAGAAGGGAGCGGGAGATCGACAGGCAGATTGGCGCAGCGTCTGCCGTGAAGCGGGCGCTGTACCGGTCCGTCGTGGTGAAGAGAGAGCTGAGTCAAAAAGCGAAGCTCTTGATTTACCGGTCGATCTACGTTCCTACCCTCATCTATGGTCATGAACTTTGGGTCACGACCGAAAGAACGGATACAAGCGGCCGAAATGGGTTTTCTCCGTAGGGTGTCTGGGCTCTCCCTTAGAGATAGGGTGAGAAGCTCGGTCATCTGGGAGGGACTCAGAGTAGAGCCGCAGCTCCTTCACATCGAGAGGAGCCAGTTGAGGTGGCTCGGGCATCTGGTCAGGATGCCTCTGGGCACGTCCCACTGGAAGGAGGAGAGACTATGTTTCTTGGCTGGAAGAAGTGGCTGGAGAGAGGGAAGTCTGGGCCTCCCTTCTTAAGCTGCTACCCATGCGACCAGCCCCCGGATAAGCAGAAGAAAATGGATGGATGGATGGATGGATGGATGGATGGATGGATGGATGGAAGGATGGATGGATGGAAGGATGGACGGATGGGCTGTTACTCAAATTCTATACAACTGCCAAGAATTTTAAGATTGTATACATAAAAGACTAAACATCAAAGAACATTTAAGCATAACTTATATTTTCAGCACAAAAAAATCAAATCCTCCACAGCTTGTGAACAGAAACCATTTCAGAGTTAAAGGATAAACAGTCCTAGTAGCATTTGGTGACTGAATTCTGTTCCACTCCACTACAAAATTAAAATGTTGCAATTTTAAACACTTTAAGGTTATTCCAAAAATCAAATCAAAATGTGATCTTGATGATGTGTTGACTGTAATACTTTTGCGTTGAGAGTTTAGAACATTTATTTTTTTCATGCTGTTGGAGGGTTTTGGAATGACTTAATATTGGATTTTTTTCTGAATATGATTTTATTTGTATCTTAACAGACAACAATGAGGTTTGGCCTGGATACCGCAAATAAGTTTTGAATTTAAGATAATAAAATTTGTTTTTTGGGGAATAAATTAAGCTGCACTTAAACCCCTTTATATAAATTACTGCCGCTCTTAATTTAAGAGCATATTTGTTTTCTCAATATCTGAATTGTTTGATCTATTTAAGTATGGCTGCATAGCTTTTAGTGTATTTTATTCTTAAATTTCTATTCCTTATATTTGTTGTTTACCTTTAAAAAAACACTCCGATTTGAAGTCATGTTCCAATCTCTCTTTTTGAGTGTTGGTCATAGTGTTTGCTATCAGCAACACTCATCAGTGGTTGGTTCAGTAGTTAGTTCTCACCAACCAACTATGTCCAGGTCTGACAATTGAAAAATACTTGTTTGACTGCAGCTGAAGTTGGGTGGGATTGGTTACCCTCACACTCTTGCAGACTCTAGTCTTCACCACCTTGTTAATGTATTAATATCACATTAACAAGGTTTCAAGCCAACTCATCCTGCTGACTGACTACGACCACTACTGATGGACTGATGCTGATTTTTTTGAAACCATAAACTTGGGGTAAAATAAGGCAAAACAATCATATAGTGTCTGGGCCTCAGATTTTCATGTCTTCGGATAATGTGGAAGTAAACCCAAGTGACGACGTTGTGGGTTTTTTGGCTTTGGATATGTTATTTGTTAATATTTGAGTTAAATGGAGGCAAACCCTGTGTATGTATTAAAGGTGACACTTCAAACAATCCTTCTTTCCTTGACATCATGGAAAAATGACCAGAAAATCAGCCATGATATCAGAAAGATTTGCAGTTTCCAGATGCCTGGAGGAGACACGTTCCTCTGTTCAAGCAAGAATAAAAACCATGGGAATGGTCAAATCATCATCCTGATAAGGAAGGAGATGGGTTCTGTGCTCCAAAGACAAACGGGTAACAAGTATATTAAAAAGCCACTTATTAAGGAAAAAGCCACTATTCCAAAGACATTCTAAAAAGACAGATTGCATTTTGTAAATGCACTCTGTCAAAGACCAACATTTCTGGAAAGGTGTGGTATCATTAAACTAAGACTGAGAAATAATGAACATTATTAGACTGAGAAAGTCTGCAAGCCTGAGAACATCCTCTCATTTGTGAAGTGCTAGGTTAGCTGGCATCATGTTGCGTGGGTGTTTTACTGCAGGAGGGAGTGGTGCACTTTGTAACATGAATATTCCAGCAACACCGGAAGACATCAGTAAGGGAGCTGAAGATTGGGACATTGTCCACTGGGGTCTTCCAAGTGGACAATGTCCCAAGGCATGTAGCCAGATAAGTAGCAAAGTCGCTAAAGGTCCCCAACGTCATTGGTTTAATGAGGCCATCACGAAAGCTTTGATGGAAATCCTATGGAAAATGCATAGGCATAGCAAGTTTTGGGTAAGTAGGGCAGTCTCCAAACCTGGCTCAGTTTGGAGTGTTGCCAATTCCTCCTTCTGTCTGGAGGAATGAGCAACACTTTGGAAAGAAAATATTTGACACAAATCATACATTTTTAAGATGCTATTTTCCCAAATTCTAAGTAAATTTCTACAAATGTCTGAGTCTATAGAAAGGTAAAAATCCACTAATTGTTCTGAGAACAGAAATAATTTTGGTAATACTAACTGTTCTTCGTCTGTAAGAGCTTTATCTGCTTTAATGTAAGATAGTGAGACCAAAAAGTGTTTGTGTCTGTCTATATGGTGTATAGAAATATCTTGGTTCAACTACTTCCACTCATATGCTGATGTTTTTTATCGTAAACGCAAAAAAGATTATGCTTTTAAACAGTGCCAGTACTAAAAAAAAAAAGGCAAAACAAAACCCCAACAGCAAATTAATATTATGCTGTCATGAATGACCCTGCATGGGCTTCCTTAGAGCTGTTAGGACACAGGGCTGCACAGTAAAGCCATGTTTTGCTGGTAGAATCATCCAAGACATCCCAAGTAGACTTTGTCCTTTAAATAATCTTTCCAGTGTTTCTTCATGGAAATGATTCAGTCTCTGTCTCTCTTCCTCTGTCTCTCTCACGTACATGCACACACACCCACGCACTCAGACATAAATACAAATAATAAAGGGGGTTATTAATACACACACATTCATAATGGCATATGCCCCTGTAGTTGCTTTTGCAAAACCCTAAGGAACTTTAAATCAACATAATAAGTTGAACACAATCAAAAGAATGCACAAAAAGGCACATTTTACCCCAGTGTTGCTGTACTGTAAGACTCAAGTGTCAGTGGGCGTCTGTAGTATGGCTGTCGGAGCTCAGATTTCACACATTTAGATGCACAACAGCTAACTCTCAGATCCAACCCATTGATGCTCATCAGTGGAAGGCCTCTCTAGGCCAAGAGTCACCATCGTCCCTTGCTGTTATCAATGGCCCTCAAGAGGCAGCAGATACTGTAAACAAGCTGGTCCATTGAAGTACAGAAGTGTTGAGACAAAACCCAAATGTAATCCAATATTTTTTGTTTTAACCCACCCACCACCTAAACCTTGCAGCAAGGACAGTAGGGTGGGATCCATTAGTGGAGGGCCGATGATATTAGTCATCTCCTCCACTGTACAGATCGGCCAGCTTGCGGAAACGTGGCCCCCAGTCGCCGAGGTAATCGTAATCCTGGTCTCCGCAGCTTGACGAAGAGTGCAGGGAGCTGAGGGAGCCGGCTGTGGAACTGCTCCCTTCATAGTCAAACACCAGCAGAGAGTCATAAGGGGGAGCCGTGGGGTCATAGTCTGCAGCCTTCAGGCCCTGAAAATAAAGAATCCACAAAGAAGTAAGGAAAAAGTGCATCCAGGGTACTCAGTGTGTTGCTATGTAAATGGTTTTTAAGTAAGGTACCCCCTTTAGCAGGCAGAAGGATACAGAAAAAGACTTGGCAAAACAATAGAAAATACGGAGAGTGGTTTTCACCAACAGCTTGATTCACATTCTTACACTATTTATACCTCCCTCACCCCCCAATATTGTGACCAAATAGTATTATTAAAAATTTGCATTCTTTCATTTAATTCTAACAGTCACTTGCCAAAGAGAGGAATGACTCGACAATGAGGTTTTCTCTTTAATTCACGAGGCTATTAAATTCCCCAGCATGACAGCTTGCCTGTTGTGCTGCTGCAGAAACACCCACTATCTGGAGCATGTTGTGTAATGGTGCTAGAACTTTGTAACCATAACACAAAAAAGTACAGTTCAAAACTTACAAGAAAACCTCACTGCATCCTAAACATATAGTAATTATACAGCAACACAAGCCTGGTAGGTAGTGAGCTTTAAGGCCTCACTGGATTCAAATGGAGACAACCCATTACCCAGAGTATAAAACCTTCATACACAAGATTTGATGTAAAATGATCATGTGTGTTCAAAATGGCCTCTTGTCCCAGGTTAATCCTTTGGGTATTAACCTCAGCGGTATATCTGACAGCTAAACTTGTATGAGCAATTATCACACTGTCAACTTTTATTAGATAAACCTGAACTCTGTTGGGTCGGCATGAGATTTTCCATGTGCTGTTGAGCAAGCAACCAGAATATTACTGCATATAGCAAAGGATTAAAGTATTCCAATAGTTATACAATCATTTTGCTGTTAAGACTATTGTAGATCCAGTGTTCATGCTTTCATGCCAAAGCAGATCAATGGAATATCAATCTGAAAGCATAACACCTCTTTTGACAACCCTTGTAGACTGAAATAAGTACTTTAGCAAACAACTTGGATTATAACACCCACAACTAGGCCTGTAGCGATAAACGATAAATCAATTAATCGCACGATAAATTAAAACTATCTACCTAATTTTAATTATCGGCTTTATCCTATCTTCCTGCCTTTTTTTTCTTTCTATTGATGACACCGGATGAAAAAAAGACTCAACTCCGGTGCTGTCCACTGACCCGCCATTCCTCATTTCCTTAGGTAATGCCTAACTCACACTACACGATCTTAGAGTAGTTGGCCGATTGTCGGCCCATTTCAAAACCTGAGACCACATGTTAGCCGACAGAAATCCTAGGTATAGGTTTCGATCGTGCCGTGTGGTCTCCAACAATGGGCACAAAATAATGGCTACAAGTCCATTTAACTAATTTTAAAACCAGGCATTAATCAATGTTTTACTACAATCTACCAGCAGTGCATGTGGCTAGTGTCAGACCTGACTGAATGAAAATCATTATAACCTATTTATGTCACGTTAACGATGAACAGCTGAAAAGTTACCGGGTTTATCAACTGCCGTAGCAATTTCGCTCCAACTCCTCCCCTTGTCATTTTTGTGGATATCCTTTGCGCGAAATGTAGAATAAACATTAATGTTGTTTCTACATATCACCGATGACCGCTGGACTTCGGGTTGCGCCGCATCAGCTGTTTGGGATTCCCCTCTGTGTTTCCTCTCAGAAAGGGAGGGAATCCGAGCTTTCTGATTGGCTACAGGTCACATTCAACAGGCTGCGTTGACGCTCCCAGTCGGGGATAACACCTGATTTAGATCGGAGAGGCCACGACGATCTACCGTAACACACACTACAGGATGATCGGTTACCAAATAGCAAGTGATAATCTTAGAATGCAGAACGTTCTAAGATTGTCATAAGGGGAAACTAGGGGCAAAACATCTTGTAGTGCATCAGGTAGTTGGATGTGCCCATCTTCTCTATTTAAATATAATGAGTACTGAAGGGCAGTATAGTATACAGACTTCATAATCTGCACTTTTTTGGTTGAATGCAGTATTTACTTCCACTTTGGCTTTATGCTGTTTAGGTTTTAGTCAAGTAGATTTTTGTTAATGGAGACTGAGAATCCATTTTATTTTTGTTTTTGGTTGTTTTCTTTATCAGTTCTAGTGTTAAGTGTTCTTTTGAAAATAAAGTGTATCTATCTTTAGCAGGAAATCGCATGCATTATTTCCTCATTTCCATTAAATCAGTGTAAAAAGGTCTTCAAACAATATTATTGTTTATCGCAATAATTTTTTGAGACAATTAATCGCTCAGCAAAATTTGTTATCGTGACAGACCTACCCACAACCCAGTATTTCAGCCACCACATATCAGTCCTACAGAAAAACATTCAAGTGAGAAAGGCTTTAGCAGAGAAAATTTGGAGGGCTGTATATTAAAGTGTTGAGACAGACAGTTGGAGGAGCTGAGGGGGAAGAAGGGATTATGGAGGAGGACAGAAAAGAGGAGGATTTGGGTCAGGCTGGACAGATGCTATCTGTGTGAGTAGATTCAGCCGATTACCCTGTTTGGCCTGAAGTTAAGCCACCAGAACACATACATAGTTGCTTCAGGGACAGCATCTTGTCTTTCAGTTTGTATGAGGACATAAAAAATGAGCTGGACCTTACCAGGTCTTCCAACATGAAGAGCCCCCTGCGACATATTATATTGTTATTTAACAAAAACTGATTCAAAGTAAGAAAAATAAACTCCACCCCATACTTCAATGGCTTATAAAACAACCATAAACAACAACTGTTTACTTAGTTTGTGACATTCCTCAGCTGTCAGACAGATACTCTTCTATTTGACTCCAGAGTGCTCTGGTAATATGGAAACATAAGAACTGATTCACTGATTTCAATGTCCTAAGGTCCCAAACTGGCTTAAATCATCAATATTCTTTCTCTGTGCTTGACTGTAGTTAAGGGGAGTTGGCACTGAAAGCTATGTGTTATGGCCAGACACCTGTCCTGTGATTTCAGATGCTAGGGCAGAAGAAACTTTTAAATGTGATACTGAGTTCACACAGTAAAATTTTTGTGTCAATTTTTGTCCCGGTTTTCCCTTTACAACAATCTTAAGGAACCCTTATTATCAGGACGTTCCTGTTGTGTGTAGTGTGTTAAGAGTGACCTGGATCACTCAGAAGGAAGTCGGGAATGCTCCAATCCAAAATCAGGGATATTCACCATGTTTTATTGTCTTGGTCTGATTTTGCAACATGTGAGAGGACAAATGAGAACGTAGCCTGTTAATGTAACATGAAGCTAGGGCTGGGCAATATTGCTGAAAAACATATCACAACTTAAGGCTTTCATATCAGTCAATATTGATAATTACGGGTTCACTTTTTTTGTTTTAAATATCTGAAATACTGTCAACCTGGTGCGTAACTTTTCTGTTTTATCCAGTTTCCTCTCCAGTTGTTCTCATTTTCTCTCCACGCTGCCTCATAATACAGTGCCTTTATTATGAGGCACTATAATGAAACCTGTAACTGCTCCTGCACAAGCTACTCAACAGGTTGTTGCTAGGTAACCAAAGAGTTACTTAGCTACCTGTGACAGTTTGAGGAGCTAGAGCTTTTCCTCTGCCTTCATCTCCCAGAATGCTGTGTGATTCTGGATTGGAGTTCAATATACGAACAATGATCATGTTTCTATTGTAATACATATTGTTATTTCTTAATGCAATTCAAAAATACTTTATTGATCCCAAAGGTCTCGAGAAATTTCTTGTTTAACATCTAAATGTTGGCAAGTGAAACTGGTTTCCGTGTGGCCTCTTTGGTTTTGAAAATTGGCTTATAATTATTATATTATTATTTTTTTAAGTTTCTATCCACAGTTTCCTCTCCTTGAGAGTAGTTAGACATGAAAGTGGTTAATGAGAGAGGGGAAAAACATGTGGCAAAGGTCACCATGTCAGGACTTGAACCTGTGATGCAGCATGCTCTACCCCTGCGTCACCATAGCACCCCAACTGTTGTGAATTTTGAGCAAATTTTAAAGGGGCAGTATTATGTAAAATCTATTTTTTTGAGCTTTACATCATGCTATGTCATTCCCTCATCAAAGCCATACCTGGAGTGTTGTCTTGATTCTTTCACACATGTCTAAGAAATCCTTTAATCTCCCATGGTAACCATTCAGTTGTGCAAAATGCTTTGGTGGACCTAGCGCTGCATTCATGGAGCAGTTCCTCCTCGGAGCTGCAGTTCCCAAGTTTCTGCCTCACAGAGAAGCCCTCCACTGCAACGCTCCACTCAGCTCCTTCAAACTAGCCAGCAGCAAATAGCAAACATGTGCTGGAATTCAGCATCTGATCTCATTACAGGAGCTACTTCTCAGTGGAATGCTGATAAAAACGTTTAAAGGGTTAATAGAATAGCCATGTTGTGATGACTTCCAGAAGGCTGAGTTTCAAGGTGTTGAATTATGAAGTTAAATTACTTTTAAGTTGTATTTGATATATATAGTGATCTTATGACAACTGAGGGTAACATAGTTACATGATTGTACTATAAAATGTAACTATGTGCCTGGAAAATACAAAATACTGCCCCTTTAAAATTACACAATCAGACTTAATCAGTTATTGATGCTACGCCTGGCTGTAATAAATAAGATGAAGAGGTTGCAAATTAGTACAGACCACAGATCTCATGCTGGAGGTTTAGACTGTGATCACTATGCCAGAACTTAAATGCCAAAAGTTTCTCAATCTCTCCTTGGAAGAGGAGAGATTGAAAAAGATTGTTTTTTTTTGGAATTTTTCAGAAAAGCCATAAACCACCTCTAGCGAGTGTAAAAACATTTTTGCAAAACTGAGGAAGTTACTTCAAATATTACAGTTTAATACTTTAAAATGCATATAAAAACATTGATGGAAACACTGCTTCAGACAGTTTACCTCAACATGTGATTCATTACAAACTCTGAACAAAGCGGCGTACCTCATGGATGAAATCTCCTATATCTCCTGGTTGAGGGGCAGCAGAGCGGAGGGGGTACTGGTGGTCATGGTGGAGGGGCCTCTCGTCCAGACGTCTGATCCCCACTTTGACACACTCTGGCTCCAGGGCATCAGGCTGTTGCAGTTGGCTCAGGTCATAGTCCTAAATGCCCAATAAGAGTCAAACATCCACAGGCTAGGATTACGCAACACACATCAAGTGACTGCAAATTAGCCCTCAAAACATGTTTTCTGGAAAAAGCATTTTTAAGGTCCTAACATTTACTTTAATGATCTTTAATCCTAATTTAAGGGGATATCCTAAAAACTAAACAGCAATACCAACATCTCAGTTTAAATACATAAGCTGCTTACACTGAGAGCTTCATAGTCACAATCATTTTATTGCGGTGTGGTATTAAATTATAACCCATATGCTGTCACAGTTTTTTTCTGCTGCTGGTAGTGCACTACGTTCATCACCCCATTATCTCACAGGTCAGCAGTTGTATGGTGCTTTGTATGTGCCTTTTAAGCCAGTTGGGCTCGCCAACAGTCACTGGCTGGCTCTGTCTGCACATTAGTGCCAAATAAAATGGGTTACTAAATATTTCAAATTGTTAAAATGCAGAGGTGGCCCAAGGTATGAAAGTACATCAACTTAGGCAGTAACAGATTAGAGGTTCTGAACGTTTTCGTCACAAATCAGCAGAAGACCAACGCAAAGTCATCCGAACTGAGACTAGGCACCTATCTGGCCTCCTATGGTTTTATATCTTTCACTCAGGTTTGAAGAGCAATACATAATCTTTCAAAACAGAAAAATGTAGCCTTTGACTCAAGGTGGGAAAACAAGAACAGAGTTCTTCTAGCCAGGACATGACATGTTACAAGAACTCAAATGCAGAATTCTAGGCAAGTCATCTTAGGTCTAAGACCAACAAATTGATAACAATTGTTGAACACCACAAAAGAAAAATGTTTTGCCCAGGATATGTGTCAAGAAGAACCTGGAAGGAGTGGCGGTTCCTGATATGAGTGACATGCGCAACCACCCAGGGTAGCATCTTGTGAAGGGGCAGCATGGGCGTCTATTTCTCAAGATAAAAAAATGCAAGTGTATTAAAGTGAATAAAAGCAGAGAAAATGGGTTGTTTTCTTTTCCAGGTTACACGAGACTATAAATGCTGAGTAGTCACACTTTTAGAGGTTTGCAGTGAGGCTGATGTCACATATGTCTGTGAAAAATGAAAAATGTGTGCCTTTAGATCTCACACATGCTCGCTTAATGTCTGGCACGTGTGCTTGCAACTTGATAAGAGTTAACATAAATGAGCCACACCACCAGTCACAGACAAGTTCTTTTGTTGTTATATCAGAGTATTCCTTGCAAATATCGCATTTGGTTGGTTCTCAGTAGAAGAGATATATGGCTGAATCTGTTACTATTATTGAGGGATGGCAGATTTTACATTGGAGTGCCCTTTCCACTCTATCCTCATCTTGAAGGAGCTGTTTGTGGATGAAGTATGATGTCCGTGCATACCAATTTGTTATGTGTGCGAGGGTTAGTGTTTCCCCAGCAGGAACGTAAAGCGGCTTATGTGAGAAGTTGTTTGGAAAGACAGACGAAATTGTTCTTCAACAGAGAGCAATTAATCCTATTTCAAGATCCCCCTTTGTATTACTCTTAATCTTTGCTTTAGACGAATGACTGCAAACTGTGGAGAGGCATGGTGTTTGTGTGTCAGCTGTAGAGCTTTCTGTTGTGTGTCTTTGTTTGAAAGTGAATATTTGATTTTAGGGAAAGATAAAGTGGCATTTTAACCAGTATTATTAAGAAAAGTAATCTATTTTTGTAGACAATGTGTTTGTTTGTGAGAGAGACATGCTTGTGTTTACCTGATCCTCTTCTCCACCTCCCTCCTCGTCATATTTGAGGATGTTGTCTCGGACATCGTCCTCTGGGTCGATCAGAAGTTGCTTGGCCTGACGCTCTTTATCTCTCCTCTTCATCCACATCACAAAGAGGAGTACCAGCACTGCAAGGCAAGAAGGATGAGGAAACTATTAAATGTAAGAAACAAATCAATCTGCAGTGAACATCTTTGGCTGTGGGGCAGGGTGATGCTGTGCAATCTGAAAGTATTAAATTTCCTCAGAAACCCAGTAGAGAGAAAGAGAACAACAGATAGCAGGAGACTATTTTCATTTTAAGAATCTAATCCATAATAAATCAGCTTGAAGTCTTAATGTTCTGCTAAAATTACTTTGGATTCAGTGTTTTGTAAAACAAAAAAGCTCTGTGTGTTTGCCCTAGTATTTTCAAGTATTTTTATCTAAACATTTAACAATTGGTAAAATAAAAAATGTGAAAATCTAACACATTTTTTATTCAGGAACAGCAACTGTTCCTGAACTCTAACTTGTTTCAATTTATATCTGGCCTGAACAACAACTTGAAATCAGGAAGATCCGAATTAGTTGTGAATAACAATTCAAATCCAAATTATTGGCTTAAATATACATTTTCAAATGTGATTATTTTTGTAGGAATGGTCTACAGAATATACAGAATGAATAATAAATTTGTATAAAATGGTTGTTTAATTTTCAAGTCTAAGTGGAATCCAGTTATTTTGTTCTACAATTTAATTTCATTCAATTCAATTTATGTAGTGCCAATTCACAACCCATGTAATCAATCTGTTCTAATCACATGTATGATCCATATGATCCTAGTTATCAAATAATGCAGTCAAGTTTGGTGTTCTCCTCCATTCTGTTACAAATTGTTTCCTGTTCAAGGAAACCCAGCAGATTGGATTGACTTGAAGAATTGCATTCTCCTGGATGAACATGCACGCATTGTGTTGTTGACAGTTCTGATATAGTTTTTCTTCTTTAGGATGGCAAATTTCAAAATATAGGAAACTCTCATGAAATAATGTAGCATCCCATGACACCACCCATGCATCCTCCTCTAACAAAATCTAACTCGGAGGCACTGACTCCATTAGTACAATGTCACTGTTTCATCCAGCCAAGCTTCTGCTGGAAACATAACATCAAGTCTCTGTTCAATAATGAAGTCACTGATTAAAAATGACAAAGATGTAATATTTAATAAAGCCAGTTTAAATGACTTAGTCCGCAATCATTTATATTAAGGGTGTCCAGGATGTAGACAAAAAATGCACAAACTTGATTTCCAGCTCAAGATTGGAGTTTTAAAACTTTTATAAAAGAAAACTACTTTATAAAGAATTTTTCACTTCCTTTCAAAAAAGATAAATACAGTTACAAATCTTCTGAAAGTAAAAGGTAAAACACTTTTTATTACCTTTTATCAACCTTTTTTTAAAGTCATAATTCATAGTATTTCAAACACCCAGTGATTTTTACTCAAGAACAAACTTTGGTGGACCCAATTGGTAGACTAAAGTAAGATTATGTAAGAAGTTTTTTGGAAGGACGAGTGGCCCGCTCTTTTATCCCTCTCCTTCTTGCTGAGAATAGAATACACACACGGGAAAATCCAGACAAAGATAGCAGATGACACTCAGCGTTTAGGACTGTGCGGATTTATGTTTCAGATGTACAATGATTTGCAGCTATATTTTCTACATAAATCGGACTTCCTTATTTTATTAAAGTATTGTGTTTTGTTTATCTGAATTACAATTGTTGACAATTATGGAACGGGAAATGTTTTGCAAAGAAAATACAAATAAAAATACAGTAGAAAAAATATCAAAATGTTATGGCCCACAATTACTTTCATCTTGAAGGTTTTGGGCCACGTTACGTAAAGTTTGGACACCGCTGGTTTACATCATCTACTTGGTCTCTTTTCATTGATTAGATTTGGTTTCAGTGCTATGTGCTTACAGTGTTTGTTAAAAATGATGGAATCCTACTTTTACAGAATGCTCAGACCATGAAATTATTTTAGGAAAAAAACAGAACAAAAAAAAAAATCAACTAAGTTAATATATAAATGCCCAATCTCAATAGAACATCTTTCTAAAAATGAAGTGACATCAGTTCAGTAAATCGGTTTTGCATCATATCAGTGGAAGTAAAACAACTGTTATAGAAGTGATTTCATAATCTTGACCAGTCGGGGGTCACATATGCAATGTGCTTGAAAGAGACACTCACCTAATATTATGATGATACAGATGAGGATGGAGATAATAGCTCCAGTGCCCAATCCAGCAGCAATCATTTTCTCCATGTCGACACAGTCTCCATGGCGATCACAGGGACAGACCTTAACCCTCAGGAAGGATGTGTTAGACATGGGCAGGTTGCCAGAGTCTGTGATCACAATGGGGAGCTCATAGATGCCACTGGCAAGAGAACCGATCCGCAGGTGAAGCTGGGAGGACTCGCCTAAAATATGAGATTATATGAGATAAAGAGGAAAGATAAAAGAAACAGAATGATTTTTCCACTGAGATGCCCACCAGTGCTTGAGTGTGGTGATGACAGCTTTTCAGCAAACTAAGGGTTATTTGCTTTACAGAAGTGGGAACACTGTGGCTACTCCAGCTGAGACCTCGTGTCCTCATGAAAGCTCTGCTTCAAAACGCATCAGAAAAGTAAAAATAGTTCCTTAACTGCAACATTTCTTCTCTAATGTTTCTGAGTTTCTTTGAATTGCTGGGTTACAGACCACATAGTAGCGACGTTATGTAATTCAGATGAGAGTCAGGAAGTAAATGCATCTCGTTGACTTCTGTTGATCCAGCTTCAAAATGCCTAAAGTCTGAGACGCGTTCGGTTGTACCAACTGTACTAATAGAGAGAAAGATCAACATTATTTTTATGTTCCGTCATCTGGGTCGCATGTCCGCAACCCAGCACGCGACCCGTGTCTGCAACCTAGACACTGGTTACTGCAATTGCTGGGTTGCAGCACCATTTGAAGATATAATTTACACAGTGCGATTCTTACCTGTTAGAAAGTGGTGCTGCAAACTCTGGTATTGTTAGTTTCCACACCTCCTGATTTTAGCTGTAGATTGTTGAGCCACTTTTCTCCTCTTTTTTTGGTAAGTTTTTTAAAATTAACTCTCTTGTGACCAATTACCTTCGGAACATGTCTAAGAAAGACATAAAAAAGACAAAGATGTTTGTCTTTCTTAAGACAAACATCTTGGATATTTAACTCAAACCAGAATTTGAGTTAAATATCCAAAAGAAAACTGTTCTCTTTACTAGAACGGTTGGAACAACCGTACACGACACAGACTTTAGACAATTTGAAGCTGGATCGACCAAAGTAAATGGGCTGCATTCCTGACCCCCATCTGTACTGCATGATATTTGTACTACGTCATATGCAACCCAGCAATAGTGGTTATTTACTTTGCAATTTCTATATTATTAAATCAGGACAGTCCAACTGCCCTTCTTAGCATAATTCAGGTAAACTATGCAATTTTTATTATTTTTTTTTACCTCTGCCATCTCAGTCTGACATACATAACAAAGAAGCTGATAATTTAATGTCTTATAAACCTATTTTAGACAGAACCTATCTTATCTTTCAAACAAGGATCAGAAATGTAAATAGAAATGTAAATAAATATCCTCCATCTATCCATTCATTGTCTTACATCCTGCCTATCTCCAGTGATCAACGGGCGAGAGGCGGAGTACACCCTCGACAGGTTAAATAAATATAATTACCTTTACAGTTAGGTAGTATTCCCTTTACACTCTGTGATGTAATATTGGGGGCAACCATCCAAAAACATCTCACAAAAATTTGCTGGAATTGTGGCCTATTCCTACTGATAGAACTAATGTAATCATGTTACACCGCAAACTGTAATCTGTTGTTTGGTGTTAGCTTTGAAGGAATTGGATAAAATAATCAACATTTTCAATTCAAAACCCATTTTGCTGCTAATTTGTTGAATAAATTAGACATAAGAGCTCAAAAACAAAGATATTTCAGGGTTTCCCCAGAAAACTTGGTTGGGGCACCGAGGCGGTCCACCGTGTTTTTGTATTAAAAGACGTTAAGTAGACAGGAAATGTAAAAATATTACTGGGTTAGGGTATATGTTACTGGAAAACATCGCCAGTGAAACTCACAACCAGTCTTAAAAACATCAACCGCTGTGATCATGAGAGGCTTATTAATAATCGAGAAATAAATATGAAGCCTGGAAATTTGATATTGTAATGGACTGAATGTTCATGTTTTTTACGTAAACTACTTGGCTAGTGGGGCGCAGGCGGTTGCCACGGCAACAAGTGTGCTTAAACGACAAAGAGAGAGAGAGAGTAAAAAGGTACGAGTGGTTTTGAGTTGATCACCTGTTTGGGTTATTTTTTTCCTTTGTTTACCTTACTGTGGCTCATTACAGCCGCTGTAGTTGAACGTTCAATAAACGACAAACTTGGACTAATTACCTTGTTCATTTGCGAGTATAAGTAATTAACAACAAGCCTCAAACAGGACAAATATATTTCAATAAGTAACAAACAAATGGCTTATACCGCGATAATTATGTGAAATTAAATTAATTATATCCCAACTTCAGAAGATTTGTCTTTACCTTTATAGAGCTCTGTAGTTCCTCCTATCAGTCTGAAATTTATCATATTGAGGTCATCAAACCAAAGTTCAGATCTACCATAACTGACACCTACTGACCTCATGTTTGAGACCAGCTTCTGATTGAGAAACCAGTAACCTCCTCCCAGTGTCAGAATAAGAAAGAAATTGCATTAGGTTTTCTATCACTTTATTATTTCTGCTATAACTGATGTATATTTGCATATAAAATATGTCAAAAAGTTTAATTTACAAATTTTATGTCTTCATCATGAGGTAGATCTAGCCGGCTGGTGAGGGAAAAAGTAGATCTTGGTCTCAAAAAGTTTGAGCACCCCTGGTAATACAGTAATTTACCAGGCTGCTTTGATACCTCTGCACAAAGGGCAAAATCCATTCAAAGATCAATGAATGGAAGCACTAATTTTGATAAATTAATAACATAGATATTTAACACAATTTATTGCATTTTTTACATATAAAGTTTCTGGTCAGAACTGGTACACCTGTAAATCTGACACACAAGCAACCTTTGCAAACAACAGCAATTGACGACAAAGTTGCTTCTCTTGATTGAACTTTGGACAAGTTTAAAAGGAGTTAGCCTATCAGTGATGTTATTCAATTGGAAAATAGCATCCCAATGCTAAACATGACATCAGCACAGACGTTAATGTCAGCGTCTACAGTCCACATTTCTATAAAAGTTCCATTAATGATCAGGAGTTGCTGAAACTCTGAAAAGATGAATGGATAGAACAGAACTTTACACCATCTGATGATGGAAGAACCTGAAGAACAGATTAAAAACAATAAATCTAGGGTTTCCCCCAGTGTATTATAGGCCTGGTGGATTAAGTTAACCTTTTTGAGGATCGCGCGCGCCTCCTTTCACTCAAACTGGATACAGGCTGACCTGTATGGATATTTACATCAATCCCCTTGAGGAATTATGTTTCTTTCCAGAGTTTTTAAACAAGGTAGGAGTTTAAACCCCACCGTGTTAGCTCTGGTTGCGTAGCTCTACATGAACAGCAGGAATAACTTGTAGTAGCGCTTTCAGAAGTGTGTTGAGCGGGCATTGAAAATGATTTATATTTGTAGACAAAAAATTTTGTGCGGCTTTTCCATCTCAACATGCTGCCCAGTGTCTGTCTGCACTGATAAAGTTTATGTATGTGTTCCCGGTTGGCCGGTACATTAGTGATTAAAGAACCTGCGCTAATCATTCATCATGCAGGTTCAGCCTGGTGAAGAGCTTTTGCGCTCACCTCGCTGTCACGCATCACGCTGGTTTTATATTATTTTATTATTATTTTTATATTATTTTTCCGGTTACATGATGCATCAAACCATATCAAATGCTTTGTCCACTTAGTCCAGGCGTGTCAAACTCCAGTCCTCAAGGGCCACTGTCCTGCAGTTTTTAAATGTGCCACAGGTACAAAACACTGGAATGAAATGGCTTAATTACCTCCTTCTTGCGTAGATAAAATCTCCGGAGTTTTGCTAATGACCTAATTATTCTAATCCGGTATGGTGCAGCAGAGGCACATCTAAAAGGACTGGAGTTTGACACCTGTGACTTAGTTAGACAGAGTTAATGTGCGTGGCTGAGCGGAGATCTGAGAAAGTCGTTCCATGTACTCGAGCAACAGTTTCTGTGGCCCGTATTAAAAAATCAACAGACAAGAAATGGAAGAGCTAGTAAAGTCTCATTATAGGCATTTAATTAAATCTCCCGTTTGTTGAGCATCTCTGGGTCATCATGCAGGACCGGTAAAAAGCTGTACGAGATCTTGAGCAGAATTTGACTTAGGGGCCCCTTTAGTTGCTAAAAACATCAGCACCTCTTACAGCTTCGTAGATTTAGTGAAATCTGGGACAGGGGGAGTAGTTTAAATGGCCAATCTAAAAAGCAATAAGTTATAATCGCAGTTTACTAATTTGTATTTGTGAACAGAGTTCAAACTCAAATATTAAACTCATAGCATCAGATTGTTGCTATGGTAATAAAACTAAATTAATATTGTTCTTTGAACCTTTACAAAGTAAACTTGCCAAATCCTTAAAATCTTACATATAAATGTGAAACAATTTAAACTCTATTAAATTTTAAATCAAATTTAGCAGCATTGATCATCAAAATAAACAAATGTTACATTTATGTATCTGTGGTCTGTGATAAAACATTAGCATTTATGGGGCCCTTGAAGCCCTGGAGAATAATTTGGAGCTGCTGACTTAATTTGGATTAAACAGAAGTGCAAATAATTGATATTCATTTTAATTGTATTTTAGACTCTAAACCCTGGAATCTTGAGACAGTTTATCCTGCACTCACCATTCAAGCGACTGAGGGTCCAGTTGCGACGTACATCTGATGGACGACTTGCCAGCTCAAACACAAAGGGTCCAGCATTGGGAGTCAGGTCGGGGTCATTGGCTGTGATGTTTATGGAGTTTGGATCTGGTTTCTCACACATTTCCACTTCAGGAGGGAACACATTAGGAGCGTTGTCATTTATGTCCAGCAGGTGAATCTGAAGGATTCCTGTACCAGTGGCAGGAGGAATGCCTGATAATAAGAAATTATTATGAGCTTTAATATGTACCAAACACAGCAAGCACACTTCTCAGTACTCCGGTAGATTGGATTTTCATGGAGGAAAGAGGAAGTACTGGAATTTGAGCTAAATATCCAGAGGAAAACCACTGCTCGGGATACTTTCCTATGCATGACATTGTTATGGATCATAAAGACACTCCCCTATTAACAGTTTGCTTCAAAACACCATAACAGACTAAATAATTGCAAACTTTTGTCTGCAAATATGTGGTACATTGATCCAGGTTTCATGCTATTGGATGTAATAAACTGGAAAAGTGTCTTATTGAACAAAAAAAGTACAACTGATGAACAACAAGTACAGGAGCTTAAGGTTAGAAAGTGTGAATCCACACACTTTTATATCTAAGTATGCAGAGAATGTGGAAAACTACATATACTTGGATTTTTATTTTTGCGCAAGAACGTGAATCAGTTGATGTGCCTCAGTGTGGTTTGGAGTCAATGAGCTCCCACCTGTGTATGACAATGGCAGAAGATGCATAAACATAAGTCCTACTACTATTCAATTTCATACCTCAAGTCTTAAAACCACAATAAGGTCCAGTCTAACATGCTAAAGATGTACGGGATGTCTAACAGAAACTATTTTTATTTTGATCTGTGGGTTCTGTCTCTTCTCTTAAGATGTCAATTTTCAAACAAGGATGGATGTAGAGATGAAAACAGACATTTACATACACCAGATAAAAAGATAGATACAGATTTTTTTTTTTGGCACTTTGGCTGTACGCTTTGGGTCATTGTCCATTTGGAAGACCTGTTTGCACCAGGCTTTTATTTCCTGACTGATGTCTTTGGATGTCATTTCAAGATTTCATTCCACACAGTTCCATTTTATTTTCTTTTATTATAATTGTTGAATTTAGCAAACAGAAATAATGTTGGTAATTCCAAGTGACCAAACACCAGATAAGTTTGGTCTGACCTAACTTTAGACAATGAGAAAACATGTTTATGTCTTTTATTTAGTACATGTAAACTTCTGGTTTTAAGTGAAAGTTAAATCACTGTAATAGTCTCCTTGTTCTTTAGAAATTCAGATAGTTTAGATAAGAGAATAAAAAATTAAGCATGGAAACATAGATGCTGTGGTCAATTTTCATTTTTTCATACTCATCCAGACCTGCCAACAGGTCATGCTTTTCCACATTAATGCCATTGAAAAAAAATTTACCAAAACATTTGAGATAAATTTGTTTCTCTTAAAATACAGAGTAGCTAAAGTTTTTGTAATCCAGACAGTTATTTATGTGCCATTTACACATGACTGCTACAAACCTGTGAAATGATTTTAAAGATCAGTATTGTTGACTGAAATCAGGAAATGTCAGCTTTTTCTTCTTTCCATTTCCCCACTTTAGATATGTTAAATGCACCAAAAAGATTGATTGCAGCTTAATTAAGGACAGTTCTTAGTATAATAAACCAGAATTGGCAGGTTAAGCTTTTTAAAGATCAGACATCAGCTTGAAAACCACAACCAGTGCAGCCCTAAAATGAAGCACCATTGTAGCCAATAAAAGAACTCCCTGGGCGGCACAAATAATAATGTAAGTCAACTGAAACCCTGATTGAACAAGCAAGTTTTAAACTACTTTTTAAAAGTCCAACTGTCCCACTTGGACTGGTGTTAAGTTGTGGGTGCGAGACTACGAACAAACTCTGAAGCCAGTGAGCAGTAGTATCATTTGTGAACAGATTAGATATGTAATCTGCAGTCTTACTGTTTACTGCTCTATATGTTAGAGGCAGAACTTTAAAACAAACTCTAAAATCTAAAGAAGGCCAATGTAGAGATGTGTGAAAAGGTTGACTTCTCCAAACTAGCAAACAGGGGACTAATCTAATTGCAGGAACACAAATAAATACTGTTATTTCGGTTATCAAGTCAGAGCAGGGAAGCGCTGTGAAGGCCTATTGTAATTACATGATTTCTTATTATTTTTTCCAACAAAGTACACGGCTTTTTGGAGGCTTTAAAATATAAAAAAACTCACCAAACTTCACCCAAAACTGTCCCCAAACTAAAATTTTTGGATTCCAGTGGAATTGCAAGGGAGCATGGCCAAACTGTTCTACAGCCCCCCCTAATGTGAGATAGGGCAATCCACAGGACGTAGACAACTGAAATTTGGCATATAAGTAGATCCCCCCAAAAATCAAGAAAAAAAGTCTCTTTGAGGTACCCCCTAAAATGTACAGGGAGGCGGCCATATTGGGTCAAAGGGCAAATTTTGGCTTTTACACATCTCAAATTTTAACAAACTCTTCCTTGGGTTCTGGCGTACAGTCGCAAATGGCACTGACTTAATCAGAAAACATGGATCTGGGGCACTACTGGGATACAGCGCGGACAATACTGGGACACTACAGGATACTATTGAGACACTATTGAGACACTTCTTGAACACCACTGGGACACTATCGGGACACTGAGGGGAGAGTATTGGGACACTGCTCGGACCATATTTGGACATTGCTGGGACAGTATTTGGACACTTCTCGGACAGTATTTGGACATTCCTGGGACACCACTGGGACAGTATTGGGACACTGCTGGGACCCTGTTGCACAGGTTGAGAGAGATAAACCTATGCTGCCATTGGGACAATCCACATGTCTCACCATTATCAGAAGCTGTGAAAGTAACATTGTAGAGGTTGTTCTTGACAAAGGGAGACTCTCGATCAAGGATGGCGATGGTGGAAATTCTTCCGTACACTGGGTCGATATCCAGCCAGCTGGCTGGGTCATAGATCTTGGAGTATCTGAGGTCAGAGAGAGAGAGGCAACCTGAAAAGCCAATATGAAGCAGTTTTTGTTTCTGTGCAACTGAATATATCCTAAGCAGAACCTGGAGACTGGAAGAGATTATCACAACTTATTAAAGCATATTCACTGGATATAATACTAATCTGAACACAATCAATCATCTTTATTCCAGACACAAGAAAGGTCCATAGTAAAAAGGTAAAAACAAACAAAATAAGAGAAAAATAAAAATAAACATGACATATTATTCAATGAGTCACAAATAAATGATGACGCCAACGATTCCATAATCTTGAAGAAAATCTCACTGTACTAAAACCAGGATTTACTAAAATTACAATTATATTATTGCATGACACAGATAATCTACACATGCATCTGTACAGATGCAAGATTCCTAAGCACAGCTGCACATGTGGGAACAGCATTGTGTACAAACATATGGCTAGCACTACTCCATCTAGGCACTTTAAGTAGTAGCCTCATGCCATCATTGTATGGCTACTTAAAGTTTCTGCGGCTACTTTTTTTGTATTGTCGCCACAGATGGGCAGTGTATAGTGAAGTACAAAAAGCTTTAAAGAGAGCTATCTTCACAGAAGATGAACACATACCAAACAATATACATAAATCTACTTAGATTTATGTATATTGTTTATGGCTTTTTAATGAAGCCATAAACTTTCATCCATGCTCTTATGTAAAAAATAAAAAATAAAATGTAATCTATAATTTAGATCATCTTTCTAATGTTCTATCTGGGTGTTGTCTGAAATTTGACAGTGTTATGAAGAAAAAATTCAGAAAATCACATTGTCTGATTTTTAAAGAATTTATTTGCAAATAAGGGTGGAAAATAAGTATTTGGTCAATAACAAAAGTTCATCTCAATACTTTGTAATATATCCCTTGTTGGCAATGACAGAGGTCAAATGGTTTCTGCAAGTCTTCACAAGGTTGGGACACA
>CAEGAE010072083.1:0-44136 GCA_903067095.1 Girardinus metallicus
AAAAATATTTTTAATACAGAAATCTTGCGGATATTTTATGACCCTACTCAATTACGTAGAGGACTGTGTCATTGACACCCTTCACAAAGGGGGAAAGCTGCTAAAGGTTATACCACAGAATTTCCTAAGCTTTTTTTAAAGAAACTTCATAGTGAAGATGAATCTGGTTTCTTTAAAAACAGTTGTATAGCAACTCCGTCCTTCTTTGTGCCCTGAAGGACTCCTCAAAGTGATAGAAACAACCATGACATATGTACAAAGATGAGTCATGAAGCTTCCAGAAATACTCCTCTTTGAATGACTCTTTATGTTATTTCCCTTTGAATTATTTGAGGTAAAATATTAAAAGCATACAAATATCCATTATTATTATGTTGAGTTTCTGACAAATAAACAAAAACGCCATTATGTCCTTAATAAAAACAGTATTTTAAGGCTTCAAGGCCTCTTTCAGTCTTACTGCTAAGTGACAATTAACATTTCATTCTCGTCCTGGTAGATGAGGACCTTGTATTAAAGGTTGTGAAGTAATAATATCCCATAATGATTCTTTGTTGAATGCACTGCCAAACTTGGTTTTCTTTCTTGCCTTCTTTTTTCTTCTTTTCCTTCTAGCTCACTCTTTCACGTCCTGTGTGTATTGAGACAAGTTGTGTTTAAGTTGAGGAATAGGAATCCTTCATCCACCAATAGCCCAATTTAAGAATATCAGTATGACCAACGGCATCCGGAGACATAGCTAGGAATTGGTGCAGTAATCATATCGCATCCAGGGCCGACTGATGCTCTTTTTACTGAAATCGATTTTTGATTCACAGCAAAGGCAATATTAAGAATATTAGCAGGAAAAATTTTACTTCAACATGTGTAGTGGATAAGGGGGTGAGCGCTAACATTTTTCCCTGTCTAATATTTTCAAATTTACAGCTAAACTGATGATTTTAAATGGAGAATTTCCCTGAAAAATGCTGAATGAAGTGTCGTGATAAGAGTATTGAAAAACTGTGAACATCATGTTTTGTGGCAGGTTTGATTATATGGTACAGGTGGGTAGTTGGCATTGAAGTTGGTATTGGAGCCTTTTATCTACTTTTTATCTACTATCTTCAACAAAGTTCTCAGTAGTTCACATGAAGACATAGTAGGCCATCAAAAATGTATGTTTTTTCTACTGAACACTTTTATCTCTTTTATGATCACCCCAGAAATGTGTTCAGATCCCTCTGTGTTACTCTAATATACTGCAATATACCGCCGCAGGTTATTTCAAAAATGCAACCAATTCAAGAGAATGTATAAAAACACTGACAAGGAAGTTGTGTTTTTTGTTGTCATGCAACTTTAGAACATAAATAAAATCTCCTTTAGCCACCTGCAACTCTTCACGTATTCATCTCCCTTGCTCCTTTCTATTTAGTCTCACATCTTCCCAATCATTTCCTTCTTTCATTGGCCATCAGTCAAAATCCAGATAACATTTAAACTGTTATTACTCATACATGTTATTACTCTGCACAAAACACCACCTGGACTGTACAGCAGACCTGCTGAGCTCCTCTTCTACCAGTGGACCTCTTTGACCCTTTGATCAAGGCCTCTTACATTGGCCACAGTTCAATTTTAAAACTAGACATGACCAGGCTTTTAACGTCACAGCTTCTAAAGTTTGATACAGTTTTCTCCACTATTGTGGCTTTACGAAATCATCTATATTTGTAAATGTATTTGCAAGTGCATCTGAACAAAATAGATTATTAAAAAGTTGTGTGTTTTTTTTCAGTAATTTGACTCAAAAGTTGTAACTCAGATATATAAATTTATTGCACAATGTGAAATACTACCAGTATTATTTTTTTGTTTATAATGGCTTTCAGCTAATAAAAAAAAATCTATAAAAATATTTTTAATACAGAAATCTTGCGGATATTTTATGACCCTACTCAATTACGTAGAGGACTGTGTCATTGACACCCTCCACAAAGGGGGAAAGCTGCAAAAAGTTATGCTGAAAAAGTTCCCGAAGGAATGGGCAGAGTCCACACTGCCAAAATTAAGAAACACTGTTTATTGAGTATGTTATACATGCTTGACTGGCCAGTGATAGCCTTGGAGAATTCAGAATCTTTGAAAGAGCAGTCATCTATAGCCACTTCTCTTCTAGAGTGGCTTCAACCGGTCTGCCCCAGAGTTTTAGTTCATCAGATTAACACATGGGTAAGGATTTCTTACATAAAATGGTGGTTCTGACAATGCTCATGGAACAGAGGATTATAATGACCTGGTCATGTTTGTCAAATAAGGAATGCTGTGACAAGGTTCAGTTAAGATGGTGGCAAGGAAGAGAGAATGCTACTCTGACCGAAGGCTTGATTAGTGTGTTCTTCAGACTTGAGGCCATAGCTTCACTACCCCTTGGTAGTATCTTTTCAAAATACTACTTGAAAAGAGTATTTTGCTCTCCTCCTGATGTTTCCACGTTGGAGGAATACTTTCATCATTTTATCCATTGGACCTTTGCCAATGCCCAGGATTTTTTGTTATTTTTCAGTGCATTAAATGCTCACACACCTTGAGTTGCTTTGGAAAATGTTTCCTTTTTGACTAGTTAAGTAGTAAAGAAAAAATAAAGATACAAAGATATGACATAATACACTTACGCCAGCAATTTATTGTGGTCGTAGAAACAAGGAGGGTTTGTATTAAAATTCCCCAAGAATATAATTTTTTTGAAGATGAATCTCAGAATAAAGTAGTTAGTAAGATTTTGATCCGTATGCTGAATGAAGACTGAAAACATGTATGAATACATTCCTGCAACAAGTCAACAAGCCTCAGTGAAACACTGATACTACTCATATCCTTTTCCTCTCTTACATTCATATAACTCTGAGGTAAATGAGCCAGCTTTCTTCCTTTATGGTCCCTTATAGACACATCCCCACAGCACGTCATCACACACTATATTGGAAACTTAGCCTTTTCATGTTGTTTCAAAGACACTGCCCTGCAATAAATGCCGGGTTTCATCCTCAAAGGATTTTAAAAGCCAGACAGGAAAGGTCTGAATCTTTCATCTAGCTTTTAGCAAGTGCACAAAGACAGGAAGAGGTATGAGGGAGTATGCACCAATATTGATGGTGACAGGATAGATGTGACCTCTCAGGATTCAACTTTAAATGGAGATTACAATCCTCATACTTTTTCTCAAGTACCTCCAATCTCAGACATCCTTAAGTTTTTGACCAGTTTTCTTTAAAAAGAGTCTTACCAAACTCTAATCACATAATTTGGCGAAATGTTCCCTGATTTTAAAACTTTGGCTAAAGCCGTGCTTGTAATTCTGGTCTCCAGTGTGGCAGTAGAGCCCTGGTTCATCCTCCAGAACAATATCAAAACAGCTATGTCGACCTCATGATAGATAAGTAGCTTCTGGTACAAGCCACCTGGAGACAAGAGGATGTACAATTCAGGTCCATGCAACCCAGAAAAAAAGTCCTGAGACTGTGCATTTGTCTTGAAACTATTCATGTTTTAAGTACAATTATTTAATTTCATTGTTTATATACAGTTAGATGGGCAACAGTCAGGGTTTTATCATTGTGGAGAAAAAGTTACATGTACATATTGGCTTGATGTGTGATGGTACAATGTGGTTTCTATGTTCAGCATGTTAGGACTGAATATTCATCAAACAAAATGACAAATAAAAGCAATTGCATATGTTATTATTATTGTTTTCAAAATTGATTGGTAAATTAGATTACGACTCCATTTGTTTAACATCGTCAGTCAAAATGACAGACAATGAGAAAGTCTAGTGCAACCTATGGTTCTATGATGAGAGAAAATACTAAGGTGCAAATTTAGAAGTCTACTTTAAGGTGTTGATTTAATTAGATAAAGTCAGGACACCATGCTTCAGATATCTGATGGCGGAAATTTGCACATACGGCTCTAAGTTACTCAAGAAGATAGAAAAAAAATTCTATAAGTCACTATGGCTTGAAAAACAAAGGTATAAATGGGAGTGTGTAAGTAAACATTTTTTAAACCAGGGAGTAAATATGGATGGCAGCACAAACAATAGCCGCTGTAGCTACAAGTAAACTCTTTTGGAAGTCCACTAATTGCATTGTAATTGCACACATTGTGCACACAGCACGAGAGTACAACGCAGAATGCTTTGTCTCTGCGTTGCATGGCAACAGCTGAGCCCAGGTAGCAGGTGTGAGCATTATTTTATTCAGGAAGCGTGTATAGCCCCGTGCTGGCATCCATAATGGAGCCAATCCTTCAGGGCTGCATGCGCAGCTCCAAGCAGCTTGAGCCCTGAACGGCAAGGTGTGTTCACTAACACGGGGGTTTCATTAACCCCCGTGTTAGCAAACAGTTATAATGTTGGCAGCTGCCAGATGGGAGCCAGGATGGTAGAATGGTTCACATCATCACATAATGTGGCAGGTGTTGTGCAGGGAAAATCCTGAGTGCTTAATGTTATTGTTTTGAGGGAGGAGCAGACAGAAAAGTACAAAATGGGGCAGGAGCAATGAGTGCCTCTTGGGAAATGATTCAGGAAACAATTTTCCAGATTTGATAAAGCCTTTATTAGTTATCATGCTTTCATTTTAGGGTTCATCATGTTTAAATAGGATCAGTATTCAAATTTAGCTTAATGTAGCTCAAAGGTTCATTCAAAATAACATAGAATGATATTTTAGATCAAGTTATCTGTATTCAGAAAATTTAATTGAACATAACTTATAAGTTCATTAAATACTCACTATTTTCTTTTATTTATTTAATATTTTTGTATCTCTACTTAAATGTTGATATTAAAAAAAAAAAAAACAATGGGAAAATTTGTGAAGATCTGCTCCAACAATGGTTAAAAAAGTCTCGTCCTTAATTAATTTAGGAGAATTTAGGAGAGAGTTTACCCAGAAATGTAAATTTGTGTGTTACAAGTCAGAGCATTTACGTTAGATTTTCAAAGATCTTAGCTGCCTACTCAGATCTGTGCTACTCAGGTAGGATAAAAACTGATACCTGCTGAAAAGACAAGAAAAGCAGTTTTCATTGATTGCTGGCCTTACAAAACACATAAATTATTTTCTTCCAATTTCTCAAAAGTAATACATCTTGGCTGATCAAAACCAAAATTTAAATCGACATGAATGCCAGTCTCCAGAAATCCTTTTTGTAGTTCACATCAAATCAGTAGGTGGTCCTTAGAGAGACAGATTTGACTACAAGAATCTGATTAAGTGAGTCTGATACTTCAGCTGGATGTTGCATTTACGGTTTTATTGAAATTCACTTTTTAGAGAAGAGTCGATTGGCTTGATTAGACCAGTGGTGCACCCTGGCAGCCAGAAACTGACTACAAAAAATCTACAAAGTCAAGCCAATAATTTTAGGGTTGAAAGGAAATTTGCAACAATGGTAACACTCTCAGCTCAAAACATATGCTGAGTTTAACCTAAATGCTGGGTTTATGCTTTTGGGACAGAAATGTAACATTTTTTAACAAAACCATTTAGTCATATGTTGTGTTTGCTGAGAGAACAAACTACTTCAAACTTTACAATGACTAAACCAGACCTCTTGCTTGGTCGACTTGCCATTACTGTTTTAAATAACGACATCAAAACCCTTATAGCTCAATCACTTGATTTCTTCCCCCCCCCACTCAGCACACATCCAGAAGTTGAAACAGATTTATAGCCATTAAGTCCATTTAAAAATCAGACTGTATGAATTTGAAAACTATGTTCAGTGATGATCTAGCTGTTGCATATGCCTCCCTCCCTCTTCGTCAATATTTACAAAGTAGAAAGTGGACAGTGTTCATTTTCGACCCAGTAGAGATTAATTTCCCAGAGGAAATTAGCGGCAGATACTCAGCGCTGCAAATTTACCATGTATTCAGAATTAATTACCAAGCCGAGTAAGCATTTACAGGGGAAAAATACATGTTTTATTGCTGTACCAATCATAGTATATTTTGAATTATTCAGCATGCTTCTTAAGGGAGACAGAGTCAGTTACAGTTTCATGCTGAATCAGCCATTAAACTGAGAAATGTACATGATATCTGTATTTCCCAGGGCTATTTAAAAAGCACATCTTATTTGGCTGGGTTTACATTTGGACTGCAGGTAGGTAGGAGACAACTTTTTTTATTTATAAAACATTAACAAAGAACTGAATATGACGAGTTTGACAAGTAGTCACACCGAAAGCTGTATGTAGAGCATCTGTGTGTTTATTAGTGAAAGAAATAAAAAAAATGCAGCAGGGAATTCACTATTATAGGATAAGGAACTGCTGAACTTCCTATGGTAAACTTGAAATTACTGAGTGAGACCTTTTGACATATTTACTGGTATCATAGAAGGTAAACACAGCTTCAGGATTGAAATAAAACTTGCATTCAGCCTTTCATGTCACCACATAACTATTACCATTCTTATTCCTTTTTCACTCAGTGAAATAGCTACCAGTGGTTCTTATTTATATACCAGGTTTACATCAAAATCTTGTTGATGTTACTCAGTATAAATTTAATTTTCTACTGCTCATACGTAATGCAGTTACTGTGGGATCTCTGAAAAGGGAACAGATATTAAAACATTCAGTCTCAGCAGAGCTATTACCACACAGGCCCTCTAAAAAGATAGAAGCAAGAAATGTATGCATGTAAGTGCAAGCGAATAAGGTCGGGGAGTATTTTGGATCTGTTAGGTATAAATACTGCCAAACAAGAGTGTTTGAATGCTCCCTCCATGCAAAATTAGTGCAGCAGAAAATATATTAAATGAACAATTCATTTTGTTTGAAAGGACTTAAAAGCATGGTCAAAGCATTGGCCAACAGTTTTGAGTCAGCCCTCATTCCTTCATATTATGCTCCCAAGGAGAGACTTCCTTGTATTAAAAGATGGGTTTTTTTTGTCCACATAACCATTTTGAGGCTTTTACTGAGTCCCAGTTTATTGCATCATTGAACTTAATGGAATTAAGATCATTTATATGCTTGAAGAAAAATAGTGCACTATCTTTTCTTGTCAGCGATACATATTTCCAATCGATCCTGGAATAGGGTTACTAGTTGTTTGCTGGTGTACAGGTCACACCATTCTTGAGTAAAATGACACAAACATAAATACATGAAAAACGACCTTTCAAGAATTCACTGTATTTACACTTTGTCTTGGCTTATAAAAACTATGAAATAGTATTTGTTAGAAACCTTTTTAACTATCAATTGTAAATCTTTTTCTTGAACTGTCAACTCTTGTAGCATGAAACTGACTTACAACTGCATAGGATATTTTAGGAGTATATCTTCCAACTTTTCAAGTTATTTAGCTTCAACAATGCTGATTAATCCCAGATTAATCTGGATTAATCTATATTTTTTGGTTAATCTAAATCATCATCCAATTCTTCTACATTACTAAAACACTGCCAGAAGAAAAATAAAACAAAATAAAGACAGCTGACATTCACCATGCTTCAGATGTCGATGAACATTACTTAATACATGTACTAATGTGTTTTTTTTAGATTGAAAACATTAATAATATGAAGTGTGATATTAAAATATTAAATGCATTCTCCAAGTTTGTTTTGAATGCTTATTAGTTAAATAATACATTAACTAACGATTTTTTTATTTAATGTCAGCTTTTTTGGACCTGAATTCAGTGCTTTTTTATGTTTATTGCTTTTCAATTTATTTTTATTTTGCAACTGAGACACAAAACTTTGCAAGCCTGATCATTAAAAGCATCAAATACATTGATAACATCTAGTTAATACTGCTATCACAGTGTTCAGAATGACGTAAAGCAGAAAGATACTTGTCATATGTAACCACAATCTTAACGTGAGCCACATTGTGTATCAGTACTGCAAAAACCCTTCAAATGCCAGGGTAAATGCTGGGATTAGAGATATTAGAGGGTGTATCATTGAACCTAAATTATGCATATTTTACGGTTACGCTTGAAATTTAAGGACTTTTTTTTAAATTTACCGTAGCTGTTCCACTTTCAATGCCTTGCTTCTGGAAAGGTCTGTGCTTTATCATATAAATGCTACTAGACAGCGTGATTTGTGCCTGATGAGAAATTCTGGAAGATTAAACCTTAGAGGAATGGAAGCCAAATCAGATGAATTTATGAGTAGAGGTGAATCAGATTTATTACCACACCAAGACAAGACGTAGAATTTTTGCCTGGATGAATCTCTAATTGTATCAATGTCGTCTGTGCACTTATAAAACATCTATCTCAAAAAGAAGTGTAATTACAGCTTCTTCCTACTAGTTCTCTCTCGGTAATCTCTGATTTCGTGAACTTTTTTTTTTTAATCCAACACTGCCTTGTGATGAGAAATTTTATCAATTTACCTAGTTAGTGTGATAAAATATAAATGGGTAAAAAATGATGGACTGATTAACAAAGGACCTTAATTATAAAGTCCTGTATCGAACCCACATCATGCTCACAGTGGGTGAAATGAATCAGCATAGTAAGTCCTTGTGGGCAGGTAAGGACTGGAGCACTGTGTAGCTGTCAATTTATGCAAATGTGACGCTTTATTAATGGCAAGAAGGTGGCTTTCCACCAGTGGCTGTCAATGTTTCGATGCGAGCAGGACCTCCCCTGTGACAATGCTGATTATTTCAGTGATTCTGCAACTACTAGAGGGCATATTGCGCACAGTGACACACCAGATACCTTTCTCACTTGACCCTGGGAAATGAAAAGAAGAATATGAAACATTTAAATAAAACAGGAAATGAAGTCCTCTCGGCAGGTGACAGTATGCCCGGACGGATTATGAGCCAATATCCTCGTGGGCACACATTTACAAACAGCCTTTCCTTCCAAATTCATATGCGAGTTGTTACAGAAAGAGATATAAATCAGGCTGCAATCTCCTTGAGTTCTTCGATGTCCTGCAGGTATTTTTTGACAATGACCACAGTACTCTATATTTGGGGCCTGCATAGGGAGCATAAGCCTTTTACCTAAAATAAGCTTCTAGCTATTTTTCTTACTTATTAGCTATGTTTAGTATACTGAACGGAGGAAGTGAATGTAAGACAACATGCTAGTGATACCCCACATGCTATTTCTCATTCATGCTAACATTAGAATTTCTGCTAATTTTAGCTTATGCGTTGAATTTAAACATACTGACTGGTGCAAATCCAGGTTACTCAACATGCTTGTGACTCCCCAAGGCTATTTACAACAATTTAGCTTAGCTTAGCATTGATGCTAAGTTTTTAGCATCAGAACTCTGGGTCCAAACCGACGGGCACACTTTGGCAGGCCCCGGTCAAATTTCTTCAGAAATTTCTAGTTTTTTTTTTTTTATTATTTTGCTTTTACCTCCATTTAAAAAGAAAGAAAAACAAAAACATTCTAGTCAGAAAACATGCTATTTTTTTTTTTTTTTTTTTTTTTTACAAAATCTGCACATGTGATCATCCTTGTTATTTTTTTCTTGTTGTGTTCAGGGTTTTAGCTCGTAGTTGTTCATTTTCATGAGAAATATTTTTAAAATTCCAAAAACTAGACAGGTCACATGCCACCTGTGAACATAGCCAACAGTTGCAGAAAAGTAACTGTGCTGTACTGCACCCTGTCCTCACACATTAAAGCTAAGGTAGCAATAGCGAAGTGTTTAGCTTTAATGTGAGCTCATAAAAACAGGATTTTATTGAAATCTGCAGAGCGAGAAGGAGAAGTTAGGAAAACAAAAATGGTTGTTTCCAGCGTCCTATCTGATTGTTGTTTTCAAAGCAAAACAGCCCCCCAGTGGGCAAAGAAAAGCAACTTAGTCATGACTTGGTGCTGCTTGCGGATGCCACTTCTGCATCAGATTTACGGGCAGACTCTTTCAGAAAGAAAGAGTCTGGTTTGTAACTTTTGTATGGAAAAAAAATAAAATGGGATTAATTGTGCTAATGCTTGTAACTAAAATCTGTGTAATCAATCGAAATTAAAGTCCCGGGGCGTAATTTCAACACATAATAGGTGCATGTTTTAGTCATGAGAGTACACCTGCACTTCAGTAGTCTTGCAGACAAAATGTTATCCTTAGCACACTGTCTCTCACACTAATCAGTCTCTATCAACATCGACGGTTTAGTCACACCAACATGACTGCACACTAAAACCTAGGTTTAAGCTATACATACAGTACGGTGTTTGGAAAGAAATTTGAATATTGTGATACATTCTGTTGTTTTGTTTGACTCAAACACTGAGAAAAAGACATGCAGTTAAATGTTATGAGTAAATATGCAGAGGGCCTTTAGAGACTGGCTATATACATAATTATTAACACAACATTAACAGTTGTGGTGGCTCAGTACTCAAAAAGTAAAGCACATCCTCAAACTCTAGCTGTAGAAACTTTACACTTTCCTCCATTCCCCCACAGATGTCTGTCATGACAGACAGCTCCATCAACCCTGCATTGTCCAATTTGAAGCATATTACAATTAGGTAAGGAGAAATTATTCATCTTCAATTTCAAAAATCTCACTCGTTTTTTATCTTCTTATCCTTTTCTGTGTTACCTGCAAGCAGTCACACATATATCTGACAAATTTCTATGGAAAGCATTATAACAGAAAAAAAAGTCACTTTTTCTTCTACAACCGGAAGTCAGTCTGTGGAGTTCCAGGTGGCACATTTTCATTCGTAATTGGTCGTGTCTTCCTGTTATACACAGACAGAGTTCCAAAAATGTTTTTTTTTTCACATGCAGTTTTTGTCAGTCGCTTTGGGGCATTTCTCGGAACAGAATTGAAATTCTCAAAACTACTTGTTCAATCTTCAAATCATTTTGTCACTTGTGCACATAAATAAAAGCATTTCTCATTCATTTGAGCAAGTTGCAAATGCCTTTGTACGTCATGCAAATGATTATGTACAATTCTCTGCTTTTTCCTACATCTTCAATTGCTGATGTCATGTTGATCAATATGTATTATGGGTCTCTGCTGAATTGTCTCAACCTAAACAACATTTAAGCAAAAGTTTATCTTGTAATTCTTAACGTGAAAAATGCTTGAATGCGTTGTCATAATATGTCAAGCATATTTCTATGCATCTCTATTGGACGTTTTTCTAAATCGGTCCTGATCTGGTAAATTGCTCACAAGTGAATCCTGATTTTCTCTAACGTATGTAATCATGTGAAGCATTAGCTCCACTAATGATCAACCAGTTTTCTGAAATAGCAGACACTGGAAAGAATGGATTTGGACGAGGTCAATAGATAGAGAGTAGAAGAAGATGAAGAGGAGTGAGGCTGTGGAGCAGGAGTGAGGAGGCAACACAGAGAAAGAGGCTAAGGACTTATGCCACGTTCCATCGCTCCAACATCGTCAGTATATGGTTTGCGACCCACAAACCATATCTTACGTGCTGATGGAGTTCTTTTGACCCTACTTTTCATTCCTTAACCCAATTGAAGATTTTTGCCCAGCATGAAAATGGAAAAAATAGGAAGACTAAACTATAATTCCTATAGCATTGCATGTACAGTTTTCCTTAAGGAGATTGTCTTATGTTTCCATTTCTACATTTGTCTTTTCTTATTTGTTCCTTCGTTGTTTTTTTCTTTCTGTATCACAATGGTGTGGTCTGCTGACAAATTACAGTAAAAGCATACTTGTGAACTGTGTCCAATCTCTTACCATTGATTTCCCATAATTACAACTCTCAGTACTTGTCATCAAGACTTTCTCCATAGTTTACCACAAAATATCCCTCCAAAGAACACTGTCATATTGACAACATGACTGATCAATTTTGACTGCCTTTTCCGTACACAATGAAACAAGGACTTGACATTCTGAAGCAGTGTTCATTGATACGGATATTTCATTTTCAGAGATGAACTAAGGATTTTGAGAAAGAAACTGGATATTGCAGGTAATCCATGCTGTTTGTACAAATTGTTTTGATAATTGTACTTACATTTGGCAAATGTCGAAAATGATTAGAAAAAAAATGTTTCTAAGCAACTGGGAAAAAATAAGTAGATTATGAAATCCCTGCTGTAAGGAACTGTGAAAATATATTAATTTATTTTCAAATAGACTTGTTTTTAAATGATCCCTTTAAATGCTGATACAACTCCAGAAGGTGGCGGTGACATGAAACAGCTCATCAAAATGTGAAGAAAATCATTCACAGCCAAATTAGTGATTCCTCAGAGAAAACTGTCCCTATGTTCTTCTTCTTCTTCAGAAGAGCAAGAGTAATATAAAGAGAACATTGTTAATTTTTTATTTTTTTGTCTGTTTGCTTATTTTAAGGTGTAAGGAGTACCCCCTCTGTCAAACACTGACTGCTGAAAATACACCTTATTCCTATTTGCAACACTGAAGTGGATCAAACTGGTACAGAAAATGGATGAATGGATGATATTAGGGTCTATTCATTTGGAACATCCAAAACAGTTTACAAATGGTAAAACCCATTAACTGCTTGGTCCAATAATGGCTTCAGTGATCAGGAATTTAATTAATGTCTAGCAGATTCATTTGGAACAACTTTTAGGAATTCTAAATGCTTCCTTGTCATTTCCATGAGCAAACAGCAAAAGAGACATTGGCAGTGTGACACGTCCATTTTCGTGTCTAAACTGACACCTGGGGCCACCCAGTGCCCCTCCAAATACTTTGTCAGCAAGACAATGAATGTCAGTTCTGAAAGCAAGTGTTGCCATACACGACTTTGACGCGTTGGCCAAATACTCAACTGTTTAATGCCTTCTTCCAAGAACAGCATCTGTAATTTCATTCTTCATTTCTGTCTCACAAGTGTGAGATTTTTTTTTTCCCCACCACTATCCTCTCTTTCTACTTGTCTAGGTTTTGAGTTTCCTGTCTTTGTCTGCTTTCTATTTTTTTAATATTTTCAAAGGTGACCAAGGAAAACATCTTTACGATTCTATCGTAAGACCCTAATGTGAACATTTAAGAAGTATAAGTCAAATCTATTTTACACAGCAATGGGGAGGGAAGAAAAAGTGTGAAATTGTTAGAAGTTGAGTAGCTTTGTTTGTTTCAAAAAGCTTTCTTCTCTGCCTAGCAGGGATTTCCAAAGGTGATCCTAATCTTTTTATTATCTTTGAAGGCATTTTCACCTTCAGACCTTGCGAATAAGCCTAATCTGGGAATAATAGCTAAATATTGAGTTCTGGCTGTGACTGATAAAAACATGCTTTTTTTTTTCTCCCCTTTTTCTGTGTTCCTTTCTCCTTTTTGAGGACAAACGGGCCCTTTTCAAGTTATCAAAGCGCAAAAAACCCTTAATCACAAGTCAAGGTGACCGCACATTCGAGGTATCGGGCCTGACAGCATACTCATGTGAACATGCTGTCAGATATGATGGGAATAGTGTAGAAACTAGTCCAAACATTCCATCTACATACACAATTAGCCTTGCCTTGCATAAACACATGCGCGGAAAAAGGCTCGTTTTGGAGAAATTTTTAATTTCTCCAAAACGAGGTGTCATAACACCATTTATTTTCTCTGCTTCCTTATGGACAAGTAGATATACAAAAAAATATATAAGAGACAAGTTAAAATCTTGAATTAAAAGATGTCATTTATTTGTTGTTCATGAGGTGTATAATACAACGGCCAGTTCAGCAGACAAAATGGAAAATAATTTCTAGATTTTAGCAATTTTGGAAATGAGTTTCTGTATATTTTACAATTAAAGGTTTTGCAAACTGAGCTTGAAAAAAAATCAGTACTGAACGTTCCAAGGTGTAACAAGCTTATTTTGTATTGCACTATTTCTTTTCTAATTTTAAGGCTATTATTAGGCTAAGAGAAGCAAGGAAGGTTTTTATTTTTTTTTCTGTTTTCATAAAAAGAATAAACAGAATGAGGTATTTTATGAATAAAAAACAGGATATACTCTCTGAAAAATTATCTCACTTATGTTTGATCAGTCTTAGAATTTTAAAGTAAGAGCGTTGAAATGCAGTCTACGCATCTATCCATCCATTCTTCCAAAGTGTTCCCAGGTTCAAGACATGTTATCCCCCCAGTTAGTTCTGGGTCTGCTACAGAATATCCTCCTTTGACTACTCAAAAAAAAAACAAAAAAAAAAACTGTGGTGCACATACATTCTTCAGTCCACCAGCAGGCCATTTATTGTAAAATAACAATAACAAAAATTGAATAGGATGCTTACAAAGGTATGAACCTATGAAACTCTATGATGGCAAACTGATATAAACATTTGCTTGAGCACAACATCTGGTAGGAAAACCTCCCACCTCCATATGGAATTACAATTCACAGCAGCTCTTCTGGGAGTCACTCTATACTTCAGAGTCATGTTTGCTTGCAGGTGTGAGGTGAGGATTTTTTAAAGAGTGTTTTTTAAATGGTAATTGTTCAAAAGTTTATAGCGATGCATTTTAAATATTTAATTATGGCATATAGGGACAAATTCTGCTGATGAATTAATGAAGAATAGCTCATCCTTGTTAAATCTTTGACCTTATTATTTACCAAAGGACTCTTCAGTTACAGTAAAGTAACTGAAGATTATTATTGTTATTTTAGTTGATTTAATAATGAGGATCCATCTGAACAGTAAGAAGAAGTAATGTTCTTACTTCTTCCTACTCCTTTTCGAGCATGTTAAGATTATTGTGGTACAAAAACATGTCTTTTGCATTCCTCGTTCATGTGTGTTATTTTATACTTCTATCATGTTCAAAATAAATAAATAAAAATAAATGAATAAATAAATAAAATAAAAAAGCAATCGCTGCCTTTCAGGCAATCATTTTAGGGGTTCAAGAAAGTCTCATTCTGGCAGATGTACGCCTTCACATAACATATAGCTAAATAATTAGAAGATCCTGAAAGTGTTGGAATGATTATAGGTATAACATATGAGCAAATATTGGAAAAAAATATGTTTATTTCTTTCAGGAGTATCACTTCAAACATATGTTGTTCAAAAATAATCAGATGAGTTAAACTTTGGCTTTTGCAACAAATCTTTGAAACTTTTCCCTTACTCCTAAAATACACTTCAAACACGCACAAACTCACACACATAGTGGCATTTGCATTCGAGTTAATCCCAGATGTGTAATCAATGCAAAAATACTTGGCATCAGCAGCATGACAGTATGCTTCGGCACACAGAGCATAGCAATGAGATTCCACCAAACCCGGCCTTACGAATGGAAACCTTATTAAATAAGAGTGGGAAAGGTCAATACCAGTTATTGACGAGACCATGAAGCATGTACTTCAAAGGCTATTCCCCTTACTCCAGTTTGCTTTTTACTAACCCATCAGGGAAACAAGTCCACACAGCACACATTAAACTGGTATCCTTGAATGCTAATGATATGTCTTGTGGAGGCAACTTTGCTGTTTTGTGCAAGGTAACTTCCATATATTGTAGTAAATTAGTCCGTAGAGGGATTAATGCAATATAGGACCTTGTGTGGTTTGGTATAACATAAATATGTGAACAAGCATAAACTTGTAGTTTGAAGTTGAAGCATTTCTTGTTTACTACTTTGGGTCATGTTATACAAATTTCATTGAGACAACTGATTTTCCAAAGAAGTTCATAAAATAAATGAAGAATATATATTTTAATTCTTTGTATTTATTTATTTGATAGGGACAAATATATACATTTAACATGATATACACAAAAGTACTTATAATTTGCGATGCTCATTCACAGATGGGAATTTGACTTTATAAGCAGGACCATAAGGTACAACATGCCACCATTGTCTTTGATCAGTTTTTCCTTGTAACGCACTGAGCCAGATAAGGGCTACACATTGTGCAGTTTCCTATTATTCAGAGAAGAATATCAAGGACACTTACACAAAACTGGTTCTTAAAGGTTTCAGTGAGGTTCTGGTATGTTGTTTGTAGTGTTATTCCTCCAATATTAAAAGTACACCATCAATCCATCCACCCATTTTCTTACACCTTTATCCCATTGGAGTCAGGAGGGGAGCTGGTGCCTATCTCCAGCTGTCAACGGGAGAGAATGTGGTAAAATCCTTGTGGTTTTTAGTACATGAAGTGGTAAGTTCAGGTTGTTTATTCGTCCATTAGTGTCAAAATTGTTGAGAATCAACCATGACGTGTTGAGAGACGCAGTTTCTTTTGTTGTTTTTTCATCTCCCTATTTCTACATTGATCCTTCAGAGGATTGGTGACCCATTGAGAAAGTACCCACTTGATTTTTGAGGTCGACTCAAGCAAAATCACTTCATAATAAATTAAATAAAGCTAGAACAGGAAATGGATGGAAGGATTACACTGGTGATTGCCACAGTACAGCAATAGTTTAAAAAAGCCTAAGGTAAATGCTAACATTTGACTTTAACGTTGGCAAATGTTAAAGTCAAATGTAATGGATGCAGATGCATTGCTATCCACACTTTTCTATAGACCACAAGATATAAAATAAATAAATGGGAAAAAATTGAGGAGGGCTTGAATACACATAAAATTTCATTTTTATCAAGGCTCTTATATCAAAGGTTTTGATGGCGTTTTTGTTCAAATTCATTTCTTTTTGTTTGTGTCAGATGAAACTCTCATTCCCCTATTTCTTTTTTTGAATCCTAGTAGGTTCACAATGATGAACCTACTGTAATAGAATATAATTCTTTGCTTCATTTAACTGTCACTGGGGGATTGTTTTCTTTAATTGCTGTCTCTAACAATAGGCCCCTTCAAACTGAAACGTATTGTATGTGTTGAGTGGGGATGTCCTCTGTAGTTATCTTCAAACTTCTTACATTAATATTGTTGACCCGAGTCGTTCTAAAGGGGAACAGTACGTATCTCAAGAGATAGCCTTACATTAAGATTATTTTTAGCTCTAGCGAGATATAATTGCTAAATTAAATGTTATTTTCATTCATTTTGAAACTGATGAATACAATAGTGTAGAATACATTTTTCAAAGGGTCACTGATTTCTATTTCAGACAAAATTTAATAAGACCTTACTTGCTCAAAATTATGTTTTATTTTTGCACTGTAAAATGCATACAATGTTTGTCACTTTGTCTAAACTAATAGAGAGCCAATTGCCTTCACTGACAAAAAATCCTTATTCTTTCAGCATGTTCATAATACAATGTGATCTTATTATATGGGTTATTCCATGTCTCATCAGTTACCATATAACGAATAAGCAGCTATTTTTTTGTGTAAACAAATCTAAATTACTTAAAACTAATTATCAGACCCCAAATTCCTCATGAAATAAATCTGGTTTCTCATATGCACAATTCATACAGAACTCTGACATAATTGCATAATTTTACCGGCTCTATTTTTGTTGTCTGTGTTCATTCCATACATGTGTAGCGTGTTGCTGATCAAATAATGCCAGTGCTGAACCAGGCAGGTATGTATAAATAGTAAGAAACTCAACTAATTTGACTACCTTCTCCATAATAGAGTGGTGCCCCAACTTGGTATATTTTAAAATCAAAATTATTACTTTTATTAATAATTGCTTACGGCAATTACAATTATTCATAGCTAAAACTCAACTCCTACAGCACAACAACACTTTAACAGATTTTTAAACAGATTGTAAAAATGTGGTTCTCAAATCTCCCACCATGCTCAGCCCAGCACACGGACACTGCATCTAATACGAGCAGGCATTTGGACCCTGCCTGGACTGACAATTACCACAAAAGCAGAGGGCTAATTAAAGTTTGATTAAGTTCTAAGTGTTCTTGAGGATATGCAGAGAGAGGGGATTGCTAAAGGGTTCCACCCAAGATCACAGAGTGTCTGTCAGAGGCAGGCGCTGTGAAATTGGATTGCTGGCTGTTACGAACCTTTGACCCTGAAGTACCACAATGTTTGGTGAATTCAGCAGCTGGGAGCAGCTAGAGGAAAAATAGTGCTGGTGGATGTGAAGAAGCAGAATCTGTTCTTCTTTTTTTTTTTCGCTACAGAAGAAAATAAGCAAGGGAAATGAAAAATGTGCCGTTTATACAGTCCACATTTGTCGAGGTCTTAAAAAGTTCTATTTGTGATTCTTCCTCAGCTTCAAGAAAGAATGTGCTGTGCAGCAAACTATGTACCTTCGGGAGCTGAGTTACTTTTATAAGACATGGACGTATTGGGCCCTTAAGAGAAACAACAGCCCTGCTTGCTCAATGGCACATTGGCTCAATCCACTGAATATCTGCCTTGACTTGCACTGCATCTGCAAGCGGGGTTAAGGTAGGGCAGCGGGGCGCATTGCAAATTCATGACATGCACTTGCATATTAATGGGACACCTTTTCGCAGCAAGCAAACATATGCAAGAGGAGGCTCTCCAAGTTGTATTTTTGCAAAGAACAAGTCAAGCAGAAAATCAGGAGACAATGGATGATGACCACGCCGGGAAAAACACTAATGGCTGTTGAAGAGAATTTAGGGCCAAACGCTGTGCGCTGAGCTGCAACTTGTGTAGATTTCCCTCCATGGCCCTGCTTCTGTGAGTTAGCAAAAGTAATTATGATAATGGACATTAATGGCTTTATAAGTAAGCACTAATGGCTACGGAGAACGAGCTTGTACATTGGACAGCACCTAACCTTCATATTCTTCCATGAGTTAAGACTGAATTCAAATAAAATCTTCATTGCTTGGTGCAGGGCGTTTTGTTGACATCTAGCAACTTGAATCTTTTAAGCTCTGCCTTACAAGAACGAAAAACATATAGTTTCACCTTCATGTTTCGCTCCTGCTCTCATCTTTTTTACCCTGTTTAAGAAGCTTAGTTCTCTTGCTTTATGTCTGCTTTAGAACCCCTCCCTTTCCTTCTATCTGTGGTCTTTCTCTCACTGAAAAAGGACAAAGAAACACAGTCTCAGCACTTCTAAAGCTGATTTCTTCCCCTTCTTTCTTTCTCCTCTCATCTTGCTACACCACTCTTGACTGGGGGGTTAAGGGATGAAGGGCTGACTGATTGGGTGTCTGCACATCAACCTGAGTGTAAGGCTTTCTTTTTTTCTCCAAAGATTTGGATCCTCAACTCTTTTTTTTTTTTTGCCTGTATTTTCTTGCCCTGTAAAATTTTGGACACCTCGTCATTTTCTTTCCTCGCTTTAATGATTCCCGCTTCTGACTTGTGCCTCTGCACCTTTTGTCTCCTCGGCTCAGTTTTTTCCGAGTTGTAAAAACTCGCGCATCCATTTATCACTGTCAATTTCTTGTTTCAAAACTCAGCAAGGAAGCAAACATCGATTAACACTGAATAGAGAATAGAGCATGATGCAAATTTCAAATTGAGGTCGATAATGGAATAATAAGTGTTAACCACAACCTCTTAATGAGTGTGGTAATATTGCCCTCTCTCCCCTTTACCTTGTGGAAATGTGCAGACCGAGCTATGGAAGACATTTTGCTGTTGCTGACCTTTTTTATGGAATTCATTAACACCTTATACACCTTAGATTGTCTGTTAGAGCTTCTAAAGGCCACCTGAAAAAATAAAGGAAAGAAAGTTTGCCAATATAAAGGGAGATGCCCTGAGATAATAAAGACTGTTGGATATGTGAATTAAGCCACAAGCATTTTGAAATAACTTACTCTGAATTAGTTGCTGAGAGGAACAGACTGTTTGAATAAAAGAAAAATGTATTTATTTTCACCTTATCACACAGGTTTCACACAGTCAGGTTGAAACAAGAAATGTCCCCATTTCAAGAGAAATGTGCTCTCTCTGCTCTTAAATGGAAAGATATCAACTTACCTAAAATAGGTGTGTGATGAGTATGGCGTTAAATATAAAGGCCTCATCCACCTGTGGGTAATAAAAACAAAAGTCAAAGAGTGCTAATCAAAAGTACACACACATTCTGATCAAGTGAGGGAAAGTACACTTAGCAGCATTTAAAATGTATTTTTTCGTGTGTTGGGGTGTTTGTGTGTGTTAAACAGCAATAGCGGTGGAAATAACTGTGTCATTTGTAATTTTGTAGAAAAGAAATTCTCAATGTTTCACAAAATAAATACTAAAGGTTGGAATTTAAAACCTATTTACAAGGCTTCCAGTGAATGTAAAGGTTGCTGTATGTCTTAGGATTTACTAAACAATACACCTCAAAATAAAGGTGAAACTTATTTTGGGGGAAAAAAAAAAAAGAAAAAGAAAAGGAAATTCCAATTTACCTGATATTCATTCTCATTTTCCAACTGAAAACAGAAGCCATTATGGGGAGGAAACCTGTCATGCAGAAAATAACTATGTCTATGTAATTATACGCATAAGCCCCTATGTTAAAAACCAAGCCGATCCAAAAATGCCTCAGGTTTTTAGAGCTGTTTTATCCATCGATGCATCCATTTTCAGAACCAATTTATTTGTGTTTGGGGTGCAGGAGGGGGCGACGACAACTAGGGTCTATCTCCAGCGGTCAGTGGGTGGGAGGCAGTGTACATCTCGGATAGGTCCATCAATGGCAAACGCACACATAGCAAACAACCATCCAAACACAGACTCGCATCAAAACGGTTTTACAGTGGCCACTTGGACTGTGAGAAAAAGAACACAGGAAAAACTTATTCATACAAGGAAAACATGCTAACTCAAAAGTCCGGAACAAGTAGCCTTAGAGTTGTTATATTTGTTCAGAAATATTTATAATGTATGGTTGAAATGGTCAAGTTACGAAACATATTTTGCTTTGCCACCACAGACCAAGATCCCTGTTGTATTGTTTTCACTGTTCAACACACAATGTTCATTATGAGAAATAGCTCCACGGCATTTGGTAAAGCAATCGGGATTAATATCAACTCAGGTTGAAACAAACATAAATTCTCTAACACATTTGTTTATTGAATACGGATGGGAGTCATGCACAAGTACTATAGTTCTTTAAAACAGTTCTTAGGATTTGTGAAATCTGCTCTGTTTTGATATTCTTTTGAATAGCCTGGTAGTTTATAAAACCTACTGTGTCCTCTCTGAGTAATATATATATATCATAAAATAGCTTCTGCTCTGGATTTCTAGTTTTTATGGACAATCAACTTGGGTATCTACAGATTCAGATCTTAATGTTTTTTACACAAGTATTTAAAAAAAAAAATAAACAACTCGGCGTGTTCAGCAGTTTACAACAAACAGAAAATATTTTTTACTTAACATTTTAAGTAAATTATTTTATACTTTGCTCTTCAGGAAAATTCCTATATGACATTTTGAAGAGACATGGGATTTCCTTTGAAGAATCTTCGAAACTAACTTGGATTTGGTCTGACTGTTTTTATTTTTACTTTCTTTTTCAGTCAACTTCCCTTGACGGACTTCTTACTCAACTCAGACGTATCCGGACTGACGTGGCACTGGACTTCACCTTGCCCTGCCAGACTCCTTCAACCACTTGCCACTTGACAGTTTTGAATAGCTGACGCCAGACTCAGTCTCATCGAAGTTGACAGGTGACAAATGCTCAGCCCTAAAATGCAGCTTTGATTCTCCCCTGGCCAGTTTGTGGGTTACAACAATGGACTCCACAGTCTGTTACCGGCGGTATAACCGGTTGTGTGACTGTCATGTAATGTCACACCGCTTTTTTATTGACTGCGTACATGTGGATGCAGCATATTCAGCTGCTCCTTTGGGCACACATTGCCGATTTAAAAGACCTGGATGTTTTGAGGTGTCTGTTTCTGATCTGTCTGTCAAGTACGATCAACGAGTGAGAAATTGGTCATCTGGTACTTTTGTAGTTAACCAGAGGGAGAGCACGGTTGAGCGGAATGTCACTTGACGCTATCTTGTGTAGCTGATCAGAAGACTGCTTTTATTTAATCTGGGATACATTTCTCTGCACAATTTCCTCCTGTCAACAAATGGTGGGCTGTTTCATCAGCCTTTATATCTCTGGTGCTTTTTTTGCATTAGATGAGTGGGCATCTTTGTTTTTGATTCATGGTTAAATCAATGCTGTATCCTTCACTCAATTTATTTTTTTCTCCTAGCAAACCACGGAAAAACATTGCACCAAAAAGAGGACATTGATGTCTGGTGACTGATTATGTTTCACATTGACAGAGAGGGAGGGGTGTAAAACAGGGCAACAGCAAAAAAAAAAAAAAAAAAGTTATATCATTCTTTTTTTTTTTTTTTTTTTTTAAATAGACAAAAAAAAAAAAACAGGGTAAGGATGTGTAAAAGAGGTAGAATGAGACACAGTTGCCCCAGCTGGCACAGTCTGCTGGGAGCATGTTGTGTATTTGGGTCAGCACATCGCATCATCAGCATTTCTCCCAACCTGCCTGAGCTAAACAGAGAAGAGGCCAACCTGCACGATGAGCTGCATTATTAAGAGTTTCTGCCTCTGCATGGAAGGTGTCTGGTGTCGAGACCCAGGCACATAGTCAGGAACTACTCAGAAAGTACCATCTTTACATAGGACAGCCTAATTTTCTGACATGGTCTTTTCGTTAGATGAAAACAGAGACTTTTCCTGGGCCTCCACGGCTGCCTAATGAAGCAAATATAAGTACTCTTTCACTTTCTGCTACACTGTCAACATTTTGGGCCAGTTATTTCTTCAGTGGTATTTACAGTCAGTCTCAAAATGATTCCTACTCCTGGCAGATTTTACTTTAAGGTAATGTTTTCATTTGACCAACATGTTTCTTATAACTGGAAGTATTAACACTTTTGGAGTCCCAATTTGATTTGAATGGAGAATTTCTGGAGGTAACTAAAGATAAGAGCAATTGCTAGGAGGCCTTCCTACTTCAGACTTGGAGCTCATCACTTAAGACAAATTGTTAAAATGCAAAAAATCCAGTCTGCAGTTGTAAAAGGATTTGGATTCTGTAATTCTAAGAAATGCTTTTAATTGGTTAAGAAGGACGTAAGTATATATATTTTTAAGATATGAATAAAAGCAGGTATTTTTTTTCTAAAATTAAAGCCTTGAACTATGTCTGATTATCAGAAACTAAGTTTAAACTCTGATGTCTGATTCAAAACTGAACTCAAAATTCAATTTGGTACCAATTGCAGATGGAATTCAGTCTATCTCTAAGTATAATTTTAATGAATGAACCCCCCCAAGGCTCCATTTATTTGTGCAGAAACAAATCAAATAATATATCATTTAATTGCATTCAAACATGCCTTTAGCAAAATGTCCCTCAGAAAGTACCCTTATTTCAAAACATTGCTCTCAGGAAACAAAGAAAGAAAAACTTACTTCAAAAACATCCATAAAACATTGAAAAAAAAACTCTTCAATAACAAAATAACATTTTACAGTGTAATTTTAAATCTGATTACTAGGGCAAATATTCTCTATGTTTTTCCGCTCAAGAATCTGTGAGTATCCTCAAAAGTGCTATACAAGTTTGATATATTATTACCATTTATCATTATTAAATATTCTTGCCCTCATCCTACACCATGTTCTCCTGTGACCATGCATCAAACTGTCTCCAAATCAAGCTTGATAGTGACTCAGATAATAATGGACTGAAATGTGATACTTTTAAAATTCTCCGTTTGGCATTATTCAGTTCACACTTTTGGGTTTAGTGTTTAAAACTTTCTGCTGGCCAAATACATTGCTGTTCAGTAGAGGATATATGTCACAAATGAATATGAAGAGTAAAACGTAGTGACTCTTTGGTCTAATGTAATTTAAGGGTTGCCTCAATATATTTTCCTTGCCATGTTTTGGTTACAAAGCCACAATCTTTTTTTTTCTTTGTCACATTAGAAGACTATTCTTATTTTTCTAGTTTATAAATACAATAGCAACTAATAAATGGGCTTTTATCCATCATATGTTCTGTAAACTTAAATTCTTTTTTTTTTTGTTAGTACAGGGGCACTACACTGCATTAAATTAAAATCTTCAAAAGTATACAATTTAAAGTAATTTAAAAGCTGCAATTTCTGAGTTTGACTGCAGCAAGCAAAAAAACTGTCTTTGGATGGGAAGTAAAATATCTTCAGTGCTTTCCCAGAAGTAAATAGGAAAGAAGAATCTGTGAGGAATGGACTTAGACATCCATGAAGCTTAGTGAGTTTCCTCTGCACCTCATGGTGTAGATGTCCCACAGCTCAGGTTGTGGTACCAATAATTTTAGGGCCAGTTTTCACTTTCCTCATCGATCTTGAGTCCAGCATGGTTTCCTTGTGAATAAAAAGCAGGGATGATTTCTGCCCATATGTATCTGATTAAATCAGCTGCACACTCAGTCCTGTACAACATTTATTCGTGTATGTGCTGTGTTCAAAGGCATAAATTGCATCGAAGCATATATATTGGCGTCCAGTCCAGGCTTAAACCCAATTTAGAATTTGAGGTAAGACTTTCTTGAAAAGTGAAGCTCACAGACTCTCCGACTGAGCTTAAACTTTTTTTTTGCAAAGAAGAACTACCAAGATTTTTCTAGATTTGCAAAACTGGTAGAAACGTGTCCTGAAAAACTTGGGGCAGTAACGGCAGTTAAAGCTAATTCAACAAAGTAGTAAAGCTTAATTAAAATCTTCAGATGCTTTTTCAAGGTACTGTGGCTGTTTATCAATGCAGTGAAATTGAAATCTGAAAAGAATCTAGGTCGTTGTACTAAATTTTAAGTTAAAAAATAGTTGGAATATTTGTAGTTGAATATGGGTACCAAATAATTTGTCAATAACTGACCAATAAAACACACCATGCTGTATTCTCTATGGACCAGTTTAGTTTTTTGACATGTTTGCCACCGATTTATTTGAAAATGAAAAATAAAACAAAAGAGCACTTTCCTATCAACACCGCTGTCTAATTCCCTGGAACAAAATTTCAGGCTCAACCAAAAAGCCAAACATCTGGCCTATTTTTAACAACGCACTATATTGATGATTTCGCAGGACTGTGGGTAACGCTTGCATTTTAATTGCATTTCCGTGGCATCGGGGAATAGATGCAATTAACTCAATGTGGGTGGACTTCAATCACAAAGATGCACTGTAGTGAGAAAAAGGTTGTTAGAAGGTAATTATGACTTTGTGATTATTCATTATGCCGCGGTGGTGTGTGCACGGTGTGTATACACAGATGTGTGTTAGTGCATTTGCACCATAATCAAGATTTTATACTACCTTATTAGGAAAGACTTATGCTCAAAGGTGCATCTTTTGCTGCTAAAAAGGTTGTTTAACAGTCGTTAATTTCACTTTCTTTAGAATTTTTCTTTTAAATTGAATTTTAGATTTCAGTAGACACCAAAAGGGTATGTTTGATGTTTCCACCAGAAAGCCATTAAAAATAAAGCAGAAAGGTTAGCAAAGGCAAAATGATTAAAGTTTTATCATTGCAGAAAAATATCAGGAAAACATAAAGGGCTTTTCTTTCATTATCCAAATTTTAATTCCTGAACGACCCATGGGAAGCTTTTTCATTCAGACAGTGTCAGCTTTAACTCACTTTGTTTCTGTTATTTTTTGTCTTCATGAAAAATAAAATAATATATATATATATATATATTTTTTTTTTTTATTAAAAAATGAGTTGTGTCATTGTTGCAGCATCTATTACTCATAATGTAGATCAAGGGAGTAGAACTTCTCCGCACTGCAACCCTTAAATACCAAATCTTTCCCTGTTGCTTTGGAAGAAATTTAACCTTTGACTTTACCATACAGCAAGAAGGTTTCCACGTGTCTTTTCTGCATATTCAACCTTCATAACTTGCCATCATACACATACAAGTGTCACCTTGCAACTGCCATTTCTCTCCTACACAAAAGGAGGCCGGTGTGAAGCCAGGAGAAAGACTGGATCTGCTGGCCTTCGAATGCAGGATGAGAAATGAGATGCCCTGCATCACGCTAATAGCCGCAGCCGTCAGGGGTCGGGTGAGCAGGGTCTCCCCAGCTGCTGAGGGTAAGGACTCAGTAAAGTGATGGAAAACCATTTTGAGCACATACATGACATGGCTAATGTTCTGCTCACATCAGAGACCAGCCATCATTCTGCACCTGGCTGACAGATGGGCCAAGATGATGAAGAGTTATCTCATCAAATTCGAAGGCGCTTACATCACTCTAACTTTCTCTGACATCTTCAACGTGTTTTTACAGAAGGAGAGTGGATGCATTGTTGTGAGGGCAGAGGGGGCAATTAGCTTTTCACATAGGGCAAGTTTTACTGTAATGAATAAAACCATTTTAAAACGGCTTTGTCTGATATAAAAGTTTGTTTCATGACAATGTACTCAGTGATTTTTTTGGGTGTGTTTAGTTAAAGTACCCATAATGTCACGCATAATATGAACAAGTTACGGAAGATGAAGAAAAATTAGCACATGTCTAGGTGTCCTACTGAAGTGTTGTCCTTGTCTTGTGACAAAAGTACATGAGTTTATGGCCCACCCACTCTATTATGTCGTCGGGGGAAATTAAAGCTCGCCAAACAGATTAGATGTCACTGTGCTGAAAATGCTATTTTTCATTTTCACCCTATAGTAATCGCCAAGGGATGTGCTGGGATCTTTAAAGTGTGTATGAACGAGCTGTGAGTTTGTGGGGGGAGGAGAGGGATTGTCTTGGGTAGGGTGTAGGACAGCAGCACTTGGTCACAAAAGACCACTGCTGTGGTTGCATTTTGGGGAGAGGAGGGCACCTGAGAACTTACAGGTCGCAAATGGGGATGTGTAGTGCAAGGTATTCATGAGGGAGATGAGCTTTATCAGAGCGGAGGCACAACACACAGTGTCCGGCCAGATTACAGAGGAAATATGGCTCACAGTAGATAAGTTTCATCTTCACTTGGCATTGACGATTATCGGTCTTGGCATTACGGTTCGCCAAATTCCGGTGTCATCGCAACAAAAAGACGCTTCTCTGATCACATGGTAAGATTGCATATCGACTTCTTTTACTTTTTTTTGTTAAGGCTTAATAGAATGGTTGCCTCGGCTTTTCTGCTGTGCAGAATGCTAGAGACCCGTGGCGAGTAAACTGGAAAAAGACAAACACTTGAGTGGAGCCACGGAATAAATTCGAGCTGTAGCCTGTACAACACTCAGACTAAGCAGGGAGAACATGCCTGTGATTTGTTAAATCATAATCAACCCCATTCTTTATGTTACGGGCTGCTTTGTAAAGCAGTTAGTGATGTGTTTTGAAAGGCTCCATAAACAACGCTGACCTTGACTATGACTGCGTTTTTGTTTTGTGCCCCGCCGTGGTGTTCCATTATGTTTCATGATGAATTTATGCAAGCCCAAGGTTTGACTTGCCTCAGATTCATTTATGTATTCTGGTAGGGAATACTGTCTGGCTGACCTTCATGTCAGATATGTTTGGTTGGATCATCCACCTATACTAACAGCAGTGGAACGAAAGCAAGAAAGAACAAGTGTAACACCTGTTTTGGAGGCAGAATAAATAATGCGATTTTTTTCTTCTTTTTTTTTTTTGCAGACTCATTCATTGCTGCAGCCACTGAAGCACAGGCCAGTGAGCACATTAATCAGTCCAGAGACTACATCCATCTGTCGCATGGGCAAGGCTCGCCACATGCAGGACCCAGGAGCTGTTGGCACTGCCTTCACTCGTGTTGTCCCCCATTACTTCTGCCCATTTTAACTGTGTTACCTATCAGGCAAGGCGGTGAGGGAAGGCGAGAAACTTGGAGTGATGGTGCCTTTCCTGTCAGGAGAAGCTTGTTTAGCTTTCTGGGCCGGCGATGAAAGATGGTTTTGATGCGTGCACATTGCTAAGACGAATAGATCCAAATTTCTGGCTATGTACCGACTTTTTACATTACTTGGAGCGTAATGCATTCATACTCACTCAGTAAATTAAAGTATCAATTATTTTCAGTAATTCACTTCTAAAAAATTTAACTTCTATATTATATAAATTCAGTACACATTGAATGATATATTGTAAGTAGTTATTCAGTTTTTCAGATCATGTAAATATTACATAAGGCAATTAAAAGATGGATTTTAAAAATAAAGAGTTGCTGGGTTGTAGCCATGCCATGACTGCTGACTTAGACATCCAGTAGGCGCTCGCTGACTCACTTCACAAGGTAAGTAAGTCACAAAAGGTCACTGCAAGGGATTTTGACCATTTACAGAGTGCTGTGTGTGTACTGATAGAAGCATTTGTGGAAGAACAAGGTTTTATTCCAGGGAAAATACACAAGCAATAGGGATAAATGCAGCCTTTAAAGAACTGTAAAGAAAAGCAGATTCAAGAGTTTGGGGGATTCAAAAGGTAAAAACTGCAACTGGCATTAGCATGCTAACATGGTAAAAACACAGCTAAAAATCCTAATGTGTCTCTTTAGTCAGTGATGCTACAGATTTGACAAGCACTAATTGAGATAAATCAATTTTATACCTCCTAAATCAAATCAACCTGAATCCCCTTTATTCATTTATGCTTAAAACTATGGCACTGGTTCAATTTTATTTGAATTTATTCATATTTAGATCATGATTTAATAAAAGAATAAGTTTATGACATTTTAAAGTCTGAAGTCCATTCACCGCACAAATTCCTCAACTCCTTCTTTGGATCAAGTATAAAAAGGGGATTCAACTAAAAGAAGTAATTTTAAGTCATTAAGTCTGTGTGGCAAATGTTTTCTTATCCCTTGAACATTTTCACATTTTGTGATGTCATAGCCGCAAACTTCTACGTATCTGGAATTTATACCGACTTATTTAAACACAAGTGGATTATTTTTACTAAACAAACTTCTGAAGGCAGTTGCATTGCATTTAAGGGCATGTGAGACTGAATGTTACATAAGCATAAAATTGAAACCCTATAGCTAAAGAAGAACATGGCTTTGTCACTTCATAATTATATCTTACTTAATTCTGAGGAGAGGTCAAGTGCATCCTGATCGTGAAGATATTCAAATTGCTAAGAATGTCCCACAGTTTTCTTCACGTGTTTAGGAGCTGTAGTTTGATGACGAGTAAAAGAAAAGAAAAGCAAACTATTTCAGCACAAATAAAGTACTTTGCTCCCGAGAGTCCATTTGTGCACACAAACCCTAAGAAATTATTTAAAGCACAAGAATCTTCCTTTCATATATCTCCACATCTTGCTTCCACAGAGAACATGATGTGAAATACTCGGCTGTATAGTCGGCTTAAAACATTTTATCAGCATGGTTTCAATGTCACCCAGAGTTTGACTAGCAGTTTTTTTTTTTTTTTTTTTTGTAAAATAAGCAGTTATTCCACTTTCACTTTGATGTGTGGAAACAAATCATAAAAATCACCAAGGCGTTTTATTCACACAAATTAATCCTTCTTTACCACATATTTTCCCTGCAGGGCAGCTACTGAATTGTTCCATTATGCTGCAATCCGACAGAATATAAATAATTCTGTTTTCTATTTGCACAGTGCTCCACATGGCATTTTAGGGTTATAAAGGAACTGCTTCGCTTTTATTGTAGGGCTGCACCTCTGTGCATGTGCTTGCCACTCGCTATTAGGTCGTTGTCAAACGTTTAGAAACTGACACGTAACAAAAGGCTTTAAAATCTGCCTTAGAGTAATAGAAATACCGCAGTCGAAAATTGCCTACGTAACGGTTTGTCCCAAATTTAAATAACAAAATTATTGTCATGCTGTAATTGGTTATATTTTTCTGAACTTTATAAGAATTAACCATATCCCTTCACAGTCACAATTTTACTACAAAAGTGAATAAAAATGTTTACGTAATATAAAAAAATATATAAATTTAGAACATGAACTAATACCTAGATGAAAATTATTTGGAGCTCATTTTTGCAACTATTTGATTAAAAAATGTGTTTAACTCAGTCTTCATTTTCACAGTTTCCCAAATGGATATTGAGGATCATAGTGTGAAGTTGGACATCTCTTGTCAACATATCATTATTTATATCACTGACTTTGCTTTTCAGGTTTTTGTTGCTCCGCTTAACCAGTTAAGATGTACATGAAGATGTACGTTTTTCACCATGCCCATCTACTTTTCCAAATACTTTCAGCACATTCAAAATATCTCAAAACCTTGATGGAGAAATCAAAGTCAATTAAGTTATTTTGTTCTACAGTGTTCAAAACCCATGCGAAACTGTCCTACGAGAAAAGAAAAACTTGAGCTTGACTCAAGGAAGGGCTTGTTTTTCCTCCCAGGACTTTGAATGTCATTTTTTTTTTCTTGTGTGTTGTTTAATTATGGTTTGCTTATCATAGGCGTATGGCATGCTACTGAGGGGTGACAACACCTCAGTGTTGTAAAATTAATTATATCACTAATGTGGACCCTGTGCATGTGAAATAGCTGAACTCTCCCCAAATAGCTCATTAATCTTCAGACAGCCACTCCTGGGCTAGGTGAAGTGGTCCTGAATTTAAATACTCTGCCTTTCCGGCATAACCTTTCCTTCTCTCCTTCATTCACCAGACCAGCTCAGGGGGAAGCAGGAATGTTGGAGAGAGAATAATATTGTCTGCCATGGTATCTCTAGAACTTGTCTTCCTCTCTGAGTCATAATTATATACACCTACACAGTTTGCCTTAACACTCTCATAGCATGCATACTTGCACAGGCTTGGATTTTAAAATGGAGCAAAGTAAAGAAATGCTAATGTATTCTGTGATTATTAAAAAAAAGGAACCACCTCTGCATAAACAAATCACTTCAAATCAAATCATCCTGGTGATAAAAAGTGTCTTAATGAAAAAGACCAAAACAAACCCTAAAAAGTTATTTCTTGGGCTGCCAGAAAGAAAAGAAAACAAAAAAAAATAATCACTACTCAAATGCAACTCTATTCCAGGCTCTATGACTTGGTCTGCTCTGTCCTTTTCTTTATTCCATTAGCAATTTCCATTTTTATTTGGCGTTTTGTCTATTGTAAGGCCATGAAGGCTTTGCTTTAACTGTACTTGCAGTACAGTTAAAGCAAAGCAAAGCTTTAACTGTGTACAGACTGGTTATTTCTTACTTTGCAAAATGACTATGTTTTTCTTATCCTACACAACAGCCAAAAAGAAGCACAAAATAAAAGTAAACACACAGACTTCATTTTTTTTAAGTAACTTTCTGCTTTAATAAACTTGATCAAATCAAGACTAAATTTGTGACCCTCGCTTACCTGATGTATTTTCAATAGGAGACTAGGTTAAGCTTGTGTTTTTAGGTTTTCCCTCAAGCGCCCGGCCCACCTAGAGTTGCTCACCAACCCGATAGAAACGATTATCAAAATGGTTCTGTGTGCTACGCCAGTGTACATTCTCAATGGCCTCCAACGTGCAAGTCTGGCTAAGCACTTCAGCCATGCTGAACTCATCTTATTTCAACTGAAAACTAATGAAAAATTTTGAATGCCACTGAGATTCAGATTTAATACTTTTTAATGCCATTTAAGGCTTTGAAAATGAACAAAAGCTATTTAATTACTTTTAATGTGTTTTAATCTCCAGAAATCCTACAAAGTGGATGTGGAGAGTCTGTCGTTTAGTGTCAACTTTTTTCAACATTTGCCAAAGTATGACTCAAATTTAATCAAAGGGTATCCTAGTTAATAAACCTGAAACAGATTAAATGTGAAACGTCAATGAAACTATTCATTGAATTCACCTCTTTATTTACCCTGTGGCAATTCAGCAGTCCTCTCAAACTGTAATCATCTTTCATCCACTTTTTAAATAAAGTTAAATAAACAAGCTTTTTATCTTGTTTATTTAGCTGCAAATTTTCATCAAAAGGTTCAAGGCAATATTTTCATAAATCAGAATTCATGGATGTGATGCTAACTAAAGTCAGCCTCTGTCATTTTTATAGTAATTTGAAAACGTGTTTGACTACATAGATAATTTATTTTAGCAAAAATAGTGGGATTGCTCTAACAGTCTAATTTTTGTCTTCATCACAAGAGTGATGTATTTATTATAACTTTATAAATAGTATGTTTATCTCAGAAAAAGAATTTATAAGCTGGATAGTGAATCAAGGAAAAACTAAGGTTTCCTTCATTAAAACTCTTTAGGCTTCTGTCATTTCAAGTCGAATTGGACCGAAGTGATCTGATAAATGCTCATTTTCAAAAATGTTCTGTAATTTGTTCTAAGTTTGGGGATTTTCATTCCCATTGTTTATGATAAATGAATGAGCTGCGTCTCCGCATGCTCTGACAGTAATTCACTGGCTGGAGTTTTTAAGTGTTTACAGAGGCTCAAGTGCAAATGTTTGAACATTAGGTCCTTTGAGGTTGTTTTCTTTTAGCGAATTTTGGTCAGTTTGCTGATTTGGTCTTAACTTGTTAAATATTACACATATTAACAGTTTTCTGAAGTCTTAGCCTTACTTTTAGCTATTAAATCTTTACTAAGAAAAATGTAATAGCTTAATATTTATGAATAATAAAAAATAACAATCTTCATAAGGAACAGAGCAGTACCCAGGGAAACTTAATTTTAATTCAAACTCACTGTTGCACATACATTGAGCAAAGGGAACTAGGAGAAAGATAAAAAAAAAAAAAAACTCCAGGTTGAGTTATAGAATATAGTGAGTTATAGTCACACTTTTAGAGGTTTGGATTTAGCTCAACGATGGTTGAGCAAGTGGTGAAGCTTTTATTCTTGACCTGTACATTAGTATAGTACTCCTTGAAAATGAGCCCACAAAAAGAGTTATAATTGCCAGTACAGGCACACTATCTCTGCGTATAAAAACAGTATATTTATTCCACAGTGTCTAATATTACTTAACCCTCCAGCGGTGCTACTTCAACACCAAGGAGGAGCATGGAAAATGTTACAGTCGGTCAGCGAAGTAGTGGGATAGTTGTCCCGTCACATCGTCAATTTCCGAAACCACACACACACACACACGCACGCACACCCCCACGCCCCCACACCCCCACAACCTAATCAGTGCGACCCCACTGGACAGTGCACAGACTGAAAAAACTTATGGGGTCTAAATGACCCCGTCTCTGAAGACGAGGGGTGGGTTAACACATTTATGTATAAATGTGTTCACGAAAGCATGTTTTCAAGAACAAATAACCATATCTAAAATAAATATGTCCTAAATAAAGCTTGTAAGTTTATGACTTGAAAGTTTTACCAAACCAAGTCAAAGCTTCTTAAATAGATTAAAAAAAAAAAAATTCAAGTTTGATCTTCAACCGCAGTACATTGGACTGCGGTCTAAGACATTCTGTCCACCAAACATTTTTCACAGAAATAGGCGTTAAACATGGTGATGATTAAAAGCTATAACATTTGAACTAGTGCGTTTTATCAGATTTTCATTCCCATTGTTTATGATAAAACTACCATCTAACAGTTAATTTAAAATGAAGTCACCAAGAAAAAGTCAACTTCCTGCTCACATAGTGGTCCAGGTTTTAATATCCTGGGGTCCCCAAAAGAACTCATCACAGAGCAACGTGGCAAATACTGTACAGTAAGAGCCGCCATGGCCAATTTCCACCTACTTTATTGGTATCCACTGTTTTCCCTCTCCATCTGTTCAGCACATCTCAACCTGATGTCTCTTACCTCAGTTGCACTATTTTTACCTGCTCCTAGATACTGTCTCTGTGCATATGACGTCAAAGCAATTGAGAGGAATATAGGGAGAGAAAGACTGTCAGAGTAAGAGGCATTATTAACTAGTGTTATTAGATATCACTTTAGTTAGCTTTCTGCAGCCCTATTTCTAGGAAATTTAACAGTTAAAAACACAGCTCTGAGAAGAGCTGTGTTTTTATGCTGATAGAGTGATTTTTATTATAAAGGGCAACCTTGGCTCTATGTGCAAATAGTGGGGAAACAACTCAATGTTCCAGGAAAACTGTTTATCCACAGTCATCAGTGGCTCTGCTATCTAGCTTGAGCATTCATGGTAGGCTCTGCTGAGGAGAAGGAGCTGTGACATAGCAGATAGCAAGGAGGAGGGTGTGAGCACTGCATGCATGAGCATAACTGACAGCGCTAAGATCCTCCTCCTGGCTCTGATTGGCTATTTCTGGCCGAGTGGCATATTTCAGCAGATGATTGCAGAAGGTAGGGAGAAGGCAGAGGAGCTCGATTTTTTTCACAGATTATCTGTCTTATACTACACTGTCACGACATAGTGTAGATTTAACAAATATGTAAAAAAACATATTTCTTTTATAAAAGTTGTACTGCATATTTAGGATGAACTGAGTGTTTAGAGTGTAAGTTTAAATAAAGTATTAAGTCTTTAGAGTAGAAGTGTATTTCAAGTCTTGACTCATTAAAGTGAGACTAAGTCAGTGGTATTCAACTCCAGTTCTCAAGGGCCGATGTCCTGCAACTTTTCGGTGTGTCTGCTTCAACAAACCTGAGTCAAATAATTTGGTCATTAGCAGGATTCTGGAGAACTTGACTGCATGCTGAGGACATATTTCATCCATTTTATTAAGGTCTGTTGGAGAAGGAACACCAGCTTATGAGAATTGGAGTTGAATTTCCTTGCTAAAATTGTAACTCAAATATTTAGGGAACAAGCCCAAGCCAAGTCTTCAGAGCATGACTCTAAGTCTCAAGTCTTTAGGGCACAAGTCTAAGACAAAGTTTTAGATCTTTATGTGTGCTTGCTTAGTTTAGCACGAGTTCTCATCTCTGGCACCAAAAACTTGAGTCCTCCACAATTGTGTACCTACAGTCAAAAGTAATAGGTGGCTGTTTAAAAATAGAGAAAAACAATAAGTGCTACACAAATCATTTTTGTGCCACACATAGGCTGAGAACTTCACTTTCTTTCCCTGGTGCTTAGTCTACCTTTGAGTGACCAAATAAAAGTGTGTAATATTTGAGTTTACCACTGAATATTGTGATTAAAGAATAATCAGTTGTCATTTGTGTATGTGTGCATCAGCAGGTTTGGAGCTCTTTTACATGTTTACACGGTTTTTGAAGTACAGGTGAAAATGTGCGTGTGCTCGGATATGTGGCTGTGTATTTTAGCTCAGCAGGCACCCCAGTGCTCCTCGTCTGCTTGCAGCATTAAAGTCCAACCTTGTCCAAGGTTAATGTGTCACTCTTGCTGTATATTTGCATTCATTCTTATCTGCACCGCACCACTCAACTGAGTGTCTGCTGCCCCGACTGCGGCTCAGACTTAATCGCCTTTGTACATTACACATGGGCCACCAGCAAAGAATACACACAGTCCCAAACACACACACTACACTTTTTACCCACTCCTGAAATCTCCTTTAGAAACCACTCCTACTACTATTACAAATTCTTAGAAGTAGTTTATTTCACACTACCCTGTGACCCCTGTTGCCTTCAAAGAGTTCCCCTCTTCTGTTGGCTTCATATTAACTTCATGGAACTGAACATAAGGGCAACACAACAATTGCTCCATTGCAAAGTTGCAATTCAGAGCTTGTATGCTCTGAATCCACAAGTAATTGTTCACACTATTACTTTTGTTTTGGTTTGTTATCATACAGTTTCATACCTGAATTCATTTCCTTTTTCATCTCCTCAGCAAATTAGAAAGTGGAGAGAATAGTTGTGTAGTTGTAAGTCTGCATTATAACCAGAGCAAGCCAAAAATATAATAGATACCTAATTAATTCATTACGTTTGAAACAGAATGGAGTCATTTAGTTAGCATTTCTCCAATTTAAAAATGCTAACTATAAACTGGTTGTGCTTCGGTGTAAGGATAATTCATCATTGCAGTAAGTAGGCCACATACTACCTTGGTTTTATCCAAACATTCATTGGGGTGTTTTTAAACCTTGTTCATCTTTTCACTCGTTCGGGACTCTGCGTTGCTGACCACACCATAGCAAAATAAAGCACTGCTGTGAAATAGGTTAGAGAGGCTTTTAGTGAGAGAGGCTTTTAGGTCAAAATAGGCCATATGATTAATCTGCATTATGTAATATTAACATAATAAACTTTTTTATTAGATTAAATTGCATGTGTTAACATCGACAGCCAAAGATTAAACCCAAACCAGGTCCATGTAATTGACGTTTTTGCACCTGCCTTTTTAACAATCTCTTCCCTTGCATACTCGGCCACACAAGGGCTGAGTACGCCCTGTTTTGATGCCAACCGATTAAGTCATCAAAAAGCATTACTGCGGTCAGCAGTAGACTACAGATCCCCATCATAAGCCAAATTCCTATTGTTTGGATTACTACTATAGAGTGTGAAAAAAATTTCTATGTCACCCTATGACTCTTCACTTTCAATGGATTGTACAGGTGAATGAGGTTAAAAAATTGAAACAGCAATACAAGGCTAACTTTCTGGAATTACCCTGATCAATGTAAAAATATATGCACTATGCTAAGCGTATGCCAACAAGTGTAAACAAACTCTGCCTATCAAGACAAAAAAAAGTAAGCGAAAAAAAGTAAGCAAAGTGAAAGATAATTTGACCCTTTGTGGATTAGAGAAAATCCACAATAAAGTCAAACTTGTTCACCCAAATCTTTTTAACTCACCAAAATTGCATGCTGTATCAATTTTGAAAAGGAATAGTTCAAATGCGCCAAAAAATATCTAAAAACCTATATGACATTTAGAACTATAATTAGTATGTAAACTTCTGAGCAAAATAGTAGTGCCCACATTTATCAGCATTATGATGTAATAAAAATCTATGTACCTTCTACCTTAGCACAAAACCAAGGTTTGTTGGCAGCCACCTTCTTCGTCTGGATTCATTTGAAGTAGATGTGATGTCTCTCTGGAATTCCACTTTGAATATTCCTGGGAGCAAACTTTCTCTTGTGTTGTGTATACAGCTCTGCAAAAACACACAGAAGACTCAGCTCACTGCCTTAGCACAATGTTCTAATTCATCATCTTACCTTTAGCATGTTTTGCCAATAAAAGCTGCTCAGGAGCATATTCTCAAACACTGCTGCAGCTGTCTTGGGAATTAACTGCTACTACAAAACCTCAGCTGGCAACACAAGCAAACAGAAACAAGCATGTTTTATTTTAAACTGTCGATGTGTGCATTTGCTTTTGTATGCTTTGCCTGAGTTTTTAAAGTAAAGGTATTCTGTCCACAACAGTCACATCGATGAGGTCACACGTTCCCGTTTGTAACATATCAAGAATGAAGTGGAGCGCCACCAGCGGCCTGTTGCACGGCTCAGTGAGCTGTGTTGAGATGTCTGTGGGGATATAAAGACCAGAAGTCAAGTCCCTCAAGAGGACATTGACTGATTGACTGACAGACAAGCTCCACGTTTTGCTTGTTTTTTTTTTTTGTGTGTTTTTTTATGTGCAGGTGCAAGTATGCGTGTGGGCTTTCACAATTGTGCACACCAGCATTGACTGGCTGGTGTCATCTCCCCTCTTTCATCAAAACTTTACCCCTCTTTCTCTTGTCCCTTTTGCCTGTTGCCAGTGACACCTTGACAGATTAAAATGCTTTGCTCTCCGGTCCCTGTATGGCTACACTCATGAACCGCAGGGACAGTGAATCAATAAAAAAAAGAATACACTGATTCCAGAACAGATAGATGGTTCCAACAAAAATGTACTTATTTGGACAAATATTAATCATCTAAATGTACTTTAAATTATGATTATTTACTCAAATTGAATGTACAGCATAATTAGAATCATAATCATCATTATTGAGTTCACAAACTGTTCATTATGGGGCAGTATAATTTAATTGACAATCTGTTTTTCTTATTATTATTTCAGAATGCTCAGTTGCATGCAACATTATTAAGGTAAAGCAAATCAGTCTGTGTAAAGGGTCTAGCAAAAACATTAATGCTTCTTTAAAATCGTATGACATCACAGCAATATACTTCACTGTATTTAGTAGTGAGTTAATAGAATAAATTAACTTTTCAATAATACTCTAATTTGCTGAATATAACTGTATATCTAATAAAATTGGTTTATTCTTCAGAGTCAACCCCTTTTTTCACATGTCATGTGAAAGCTTTACACCTTTGTGGTCTTTGCATATTTTAGATTTGTTTTTTGCAACATAGCAGTTCCCAAGTTCTCTAGCAGACTTAAGATCTTCAGATTCCTCATGGAATACAGGGGAAAAAAAGGGCTGACCATTATTGATTCTCCTAGGAAGCCTGAATGTGATTAAGGGGATTTAAACTCAAGCCTTGCTGACGCAAATCATGGCCAGAGGTAACATAATGTCCAGATGAAGAGGAAACATACCCTCCCAGAAGAGAGGTAGCCCTTTTTGACCCTGCACAAGCTTGGACAATTAGCATTGGCAAAGTGCAACACCATAACAAAATCTCCAAAATAGAAGAAGTGCTTGCATGACTAATTCCCTCTGTGTCGACAAGCCCCAAAGCTATATTTTTTTTTTTTAGGAGGCCATTGAGAATGCAGGTCATGGAAGTAAAGAAAGTCAAGCTGCCATCACTACTGATACTGGAGAGGGTTGGAATATAGCCAAGCAAAGAATTATGCTAATGTTAGCTCTAATAATAAAATGCTCTGGAATACAATAATAATGTCAGTAGATAAGACATGTTCTCTCCATAGGCTTGTTGTTAAAGCTATTCTGAAGGACTGACATAGATCTCAAACAAGGTAAACAGAAGGTAACTAAACTTAATTTAGTAATTCAGTTCAAAAAGCAAAACATATGTAACACACACTGACATATTCCAAGTGATAATTTCTGTTAATTTCAATGACCATAGCCTACAGTTAATGAAAACCCAAGGATTTGTTTCTCAGAAATCTTGAATATTACATACGACTAACGAAAATGATTTTTAATACAGAAATGTCACCCTACTTTAAAATATGCCCATTTACTCTAAAATTTGTGCATTCAACACTTAGTTGAGCCTCCTGTTGCTTGAATTGCTGCGCCCCTGCAGCTTAGCATTAACGTGATCTGTGTGTGACGCTTCTGAGGAGATAAGGAAGCCCATAGTTTCTCTACTAGTGGCATTCAGACCATCCTCATTGTTGGGTTTGGTGTCCTTTGTCATGGTCATTACAGCAGATATTAGTCCTTAGGCGAGCAAATCAATCTCCATATATTGTGTCAGAAGGAAGAAGAAGAATAAAGTTCTCCAAAACATTTTGGTAGACAACTGCGCTGACTTTGGACTTGATAAAACACAGTGAACAAACACCATGTTTGTGAAACATGGTGATGGTGGTGTTATGGTCTGTTGCTGCTTTGCTGCTTCAGGACCCAGAAGGAGAAAGGTAACCCATTGGTTTTAGACCTTAAGCTTGAAAACACTGAGACTGACCTTATTATGCCAGGGCTAAAATCTGATTGGGACGCTTTTGCTTGGCATTTAACAAGCTATTCATGTTCATGAAATACCTTGGTTTTATCCAAACATTCATAAATGTTTGGATAAAAACAGTTAGGCACAAAGAACTAGGTCAGAAACATAAAAAAATGCTTTATGTACATTATGATAACATAATCACTGAGTTTGCATTACACATAGGATCTGCTTGGTCTACTTAGCTCTTGTCTTTTTGTAAATGAAATCACCAATTCAAAACTACTTTGGAGGATTTACTAAGATTATCTTTGTAACAAAATATGGTTGATTATCTGAAACCTATGGCTATGACAATAGAAAAAGCACAGAAGCAATCTATGAGAAATAGAGTAATATCATAGCACTAAATGTCAGAAATACATTATATCTTTAAAAATTTTGCATTTATTTATATGCATCTCTATGATATTGTAAAAGTTTACTGGCAATATATTTGTGATCTTGTATTTCATATACAAAAATAAATTTCGGGTCATCTGCAGAACAGATAAGTATAGCGTGATGACCTCATTATTCTGTTCAATGGTAGCATCCATAGCATCCAACAAACATTGCTATGATTGTGTTTTGGAGATTCTAATAATAAATCATTAGGTCCGATTACATTGCAATTACCAAATTCATCACCATTCAGACCAGAAGCAGGCAAAATCTGTTTCACTATTTACGAGAACCTCAAGGCCTTGTGCTGCAATACAGAAATATGCTGGGCAGTTCTTGCAGTTAGTCAAGCTTATGTCTTAATGCATCATTTAACCAATTAGCCAAGTGCTCCTCCATCTCAAGCTTTTAATGTGCCACTGCTGCTGCCAGTGCTCTTAAATGTGTCAGGATTCTGTGTGAATACAGCGGAGGAGTGATGGCTTTCTGCAGGTTCTTCAGAGTTCAGAGTGTCAGGTAGATAAATATAAGGGCCAACCAATTCGTTCAGTCTCTTTCAGTCTCGGCGCCGGCATCGGTCTCCATTTCCGCAGGTCACTGCTGAATGACTGCAGATTACATCGGCAAGTCTCTGATGTCTGCGGGGACGTGGCAATCAGACTGAAATGACACGGGGTGGTGACAGGCAGACCCTACTCTCCGACACCCACCAACATGACACCCATTCACGGCAGCTGGCCCCATGACACTAATCTGATTCCAGTCTGTAAAGAACCCTGTTTGATGCCCTCCAGTTTCTTCTAAAAAAGGAAATGACCAGGGGCATTCTTGTGTTACTTGCAGGTATTGCGGTGGAATGTGATCTGGGGTCATGTTTAGACACAGATTAAAAAAAGCTGCTTTGTAGACCATCACTAAATATACATTCAATCTGGTTTGAGGCTTTGTATATAAAAAAAAAAACAAAAAAAAGAAAAAAAAAAACATGTAGTGGCAAAAATATTTGCTGCCTGAAATTAGGAGATATTTGTGACATCAATTAAAAAGCATGTACTTTTACTGGCCTGTACCCCTGCTGGCAATCTTCATCACTGCCCTGATTTTTTTTGCTGTTTAAAAGTGTACACCATTAGGGAACACTGTCCATCCTTTCAATGAAACCTGCTCCCTCCAACCACATAGGTGTGGGGAAGCATGAGGTAAAGATGAATCAAGTCAGCTGAGTTGTTTAGAGACGAGAGACAGAGCCCTAATTGGATATCATCTCACACTCTGTCCCTAATTAGCACTGCTTTGCTTTATGAACTGATATTAAGATGCAGGGGGAAAAAATGATAATTAGCTAAAGGTTATTACCAGCCAGGGGCACATGGACAGGGAGCATGCTGGGCAATATAATTACTGCATACAGTTTTTGTTTATTTTGGCTGGTTGGAGCACGCCTACTGTACATAGATTTTCCACAACAGATGTTCTAAATGATGATTACTTGCTTCAGATTTATCATATTAATTAAGTTCCACATCTTGATAATCAGTGTTACAACAACATAACTTTCAACTATTAAAAAAACCTGCATCACAGTATAATAGTAGCAAAAGGAATATACAGTGGATCTCAAATATGTAAGATTTGTATGTATGACAGTTTCAACAAATATGTAAAAATAATATTTTTCATAAAAGTTACGCACTGGAGCTCTAAGTTAATACTTAGTTGAAATGCTGTTTGATTTTTTTCATGTTCTAGTGATCATACCTGCTAAGACAATCTTATGACCTCCAAAAAGGAGTCTGTATCAAATGGCCACTCAACGAGAATGAATCCACTATTCCAAATGCAACATAAAAACCAGATAACTGTTTGTGATGTAAATAGGGACAAAAAGCTTAATTTTTGGTCATGTCTTGTAGTCTAATGAAACAACACAATAGTATGGCCATAAAGACGATTGTCAAATTTTAAATTAAAAGGAGAGAACTTTAGCGGGGCTGCCACTAAACTCCTATCTCAGTGTCGTATTAGAACATTTGTGAGCACAGGTCAATACATCAAGTCTGTCTGCACCCAATATGAGAAGCTTATGGAAAAGTCATGTTTAACTCAAGTCGTGCAATTGACATTGTGCCAACTAGGGAATCAACATAAACTTCTGAATTAGCATTGACTTACCCTGCATCGACTGGGCCACCTCCGGAAAAACTACTGAATTAGCATTGACTTACCCTGCAACGAGTGGGCCACCTCCGGAAAACTACGGAAGTTGCAATCGGAGGCCAACATCAGCGACTGCTTCCTCCAAATCAAGAAAAACCAGATGGTCGACATTTGTGTCTTTAAGTGCGGCTAACTGCAACACACATTCTGATACAGTGTGTCCAAAAAATAAATAAATAAATAAATAAATAAAATAAAATAAATTCAGGAGTTTACAACAATGCTTTCTCACTGACAAACCCATCATAGGTTGCTGTGACTGTTGTCCAGGTAACATTTAGTTTTGAGCTAATGGGCTAGCTGTAATTCTAACCCACCAGCAGGGAGAAGTTGACGCTGTGGCACACCACCCCTACGTATTAGCATAGGGAGGCAGAAAAGCTTAAGGTAAAGTATAAATGGGAGACAGAAAAATTCAAAACATACAAATGGAAATAAAATGACTTGTGTGAAAAATCCAGATAAAAAAAAATTAAAGGAGGGGATTTAAAGGGACATAAATGCAATGGAAAAACATGAAAAACAGTAAAATTGTGCACGTGTGCTTAAGTATACAATTTGATAGAACTAAGCTTACAAAACGAATATAAATGCTAATTAAATTATAAAATATTAAGTAACTTTCTCCTTTTTTAAAAACTAACTTGTGCATTGTAGTTATTGATTTATCTATTGGACCATTGACATATTACTGCTTTTATCTAGAATTATTCTGTCTGTTTTGGCCCTTCACATGAGACAACAATGACAGCCACAACACAGGCTGGTCAGTTCTGTTTCTGTTTTCATTTTCAGTGATTATATATCAATATCCAGACCTGGCATATATTCCTGCCAGGATCCGTTATGAAGGTTTTGCCACAAAGCATAACTTTGGATATTTTCTTATAGATCTCTTTTTCAAGTTAAAACAAAAATAGAGCTACTAGATTGAGCACTGCATTAAACTTAAAATATAGAAGTTGATTAAATGTGTGATGAAAAGTACACACTTTTCCTCTTAACAGAAGATGCATGAGGTTTTGCAAAAAAAAAATAATCATGTAAATTATAAATACATCAGGTGTGTGCATGTTGGATTGCTTGTCCAAATGTATTTACTTCCCACCTTCGTCTGTTATATAACATCATCAGCGAGCAGAGTTACCTGTGTGGCATTCTACCAAGTCGGTGGAGTACATCATAAAAAGATGCCGTTCTGTTTTAGATCCTTGTGGGGTAAAAAAAAGCAAAAGGACTAAGATGTGACTTCTTATTCCCAGAAGAGCCATTTATCATTCTGCCAAGACAGAATGTGTGCTGCCTTGATGCAAGGTAGGGGCTTTGCTCTGATGGGAAGCCTCTGCTATATGGTCTCGGCGGACACTGATTATTACTTGTAACTCCCAAAGCTGGACTACACAAACACTGAGGATATTAACATTATGGTCAAGCCACTGCAAACACACATGAACACAGGGTGAGGAGGAGACATCACAGCTTATTCAGAACATCAATCTTACAGAGCAGTCTACTATAGAGAAGCTGAGACAGTCAGTGTGTTTAAATCCAGACTACAAATATCCGTCTGTTTACTGCCAACTACACAAACCAGGATTTTTGTACCATGTTTGTGGGAAGTTGGGAGGAAAAAAAAAATCTGTTTGATAAACATATTTGATTTTCATTGTCATACATACTGATTTTGGATTGCTACTTAATCTACAGATAAACACAATATTCCAAGGAATTTGTTCTGCAGACTAGAAAGAATATCTGTTCTTTTGATGGTCTGTCCATCACTGTCCTCCCCCCCCCCTTCCCCTTTTTGTTGCATGACTGGGTTTGACTGCTCAGCTCAGAGCATGCAGTTTGCCGATTCTCCAAAAGAGGACACTGTGGAACATGTGATCTCCAAGGAGAGGAGATAGTAGACGGAAGCTATTTAGTTTCTAGGACAGATATAGGAATTGTGGAAGTCTTACTGTTTTATGTTCTATGTAATTACATTCAGTTTCTATTTTTTTAGTCATTTAATGTTTCAAATACACACACGGTTCTGTAAATCTCAGTCATTTCTGAGAGTGGCCCCTCCTGAGACAGAACAATCTGTTTCCTGTAATATTCCCTCTTATTCAAAGGACATATGTAATCAGTTTCACAATGTTGCTTATATATATATATATATATATATATA
>CAEGAE010072084.1:0-30126 GCA_903067095.1 Girardinus metallicus
TAATAATAATAATAATAATAATAATAATAATAATAATAATAATAATAATAATAATAATAATAATAATAATAATAATATGTGTATTAAAACAGACATCAGTACAGAAACACAAAAATCTTCTCTATTATATTTTCGCAGCATTAGCATTTATTTTACTTAAATGTTCTTATATGGAAACTGCAACCTAAGAGCTTACTGCTTTCTGTTGCTTTTTTTGAGCTATTTTACGCACATTAGTGACGAAACACATTGCTCACTCACCTCCTCCGTTTTTGTAGCACAAGTATGGAAATCTCCAAACGTTGGCCAAGTCCACAGCGAAGCCAATAACGGACAAGAGAAAGTCTATTTTCTTGCCCCAAGTTTCTCGGTCGCCCTCAGGAGACGCTCCGGGCAAACGGTTCCCAGGGGTGGAAATAATGGAGGAGCTGGTGTACTGGACACCATTCTGGTCCTTCACCAGTATCAGTTCTACCTCTTTTTTCTCCACATCGCACTGTTTCAGCGGTGCGACCGATGACAGTTTGTGCTCTGGCAGGATCTGGATGTTCATCTTCTCCGCGATGAATGTACGAAGCCCTCGCCGGTGCGATGGTCTCACAGCTCCCTGTGGGTTCTGGTAGAGCTGGCTTTCTGAGTTGATGCGCTTGGCAAAAACAGTAACAAGGGACTGTTCCCCACCGTAGCTACAGGTGACACCTCCGTGTTCATCGGCTAGAGAGAAGAAGAAAGGGGGAAAGAGTTTGGAAAGGTTAGGGATTCGTGCGTAAAGTTTACGCATCTAGGAAATCACGGTTTAGAACCTCAACAGGGGGATAAGTGCCATAACCATGTCTACAGCAGACAGACCTGATGTCCAAGTGCTTCTACTAAGATGAATTATTATCTCTAATTCACAGCAATACAAAGTGTCAAGGGTATTCTACTCCAGTACGTCACCAAACGTGCTGAGGACATTACGCAAGATTGAGACATATCTCATCGAAATTAAGTCCAATATAAAAGGATATTATAATATGAGTCAAGTTACTAAAGCAGTGCAAAGACAGCTGTTCAGCTGCTATCCCGTACTTGATAAAACTAAGGACACCTCTCCATGACCCAATGCTGCTGCGCTCCGGATGCGTCTGAGGGAAGACTGCCCATTCTGAAGGAACTCTGAGACTCGCCTTCTCAAGCTGAGACGATAAAAAAAAATGCGAGCTTTGAAATCTGTTTCCTCTCTCTCTTCCACGTGATATTTTATAATTGAACATTTTCGTTTCTTCTGTTGAATGTTAGTGTTGCATAATCGCCAAGTAATAAACTTTCAGCTTATGACTGCGCATGATCCAGGCGGTTTAAAAGAAACATTTGAGGCTAATTTTACTTTGTTTTCAAGTGGAAAAAAATCTGAATAAAAACTTCAAAGACTTTTTGGAGTTTTACATTAGAGCAAAAATGTAAGATAATGTATTTCTGTGCATGTCTGATTTTAGAGTTTTGACATTTTTGTTGTGCAATATAACTTCACCTTACTCTGTTCCAATAAGCACTTGAATTTAACATACAGGAAAACTTTTTTAATGTTTTAATTTGGACTTATCTGTTTCTTCTCTTCTCTAGACATATTGAATTACTGTTTTCTAAGAAGCTGTAAAAGCTTTGTGTCCCACGTGTAATTTAATCCCACAGCAGCTTTGGCCAGGGGCAATGATTTCTATTAGATATGGTTGATCAGTTCATCCCATTAAAGTCAATGAATGTCCTGTTTGCTTTCCAGTGCTTGTTTTATAAATCCCTAATAGGGCTGGGGTTTTTTTGGCGTTTTGTTTGTGGAGACTGAACAACCACAGCGCGGGCAAAGCACAGGACCAGGCAACAAGGCATGAAAACGGTATTACTGATGCTTTCTCTTGAATTTGCGTTTCTTTCTATTCAACTTACATTAAACATTACAACTTCCTCATACTAACAAAAACTTGTGTTAATGTTTTTTATTCAACAAGTTGATTCTACACATTTAAACAATTACATCTTGACAAACACTGCACAGTTCACATTTTTATTACAAATGACACAGAGAGCTGACTCTGCAGATAGGGGCTGGACCCATGACTCTTTACCTTTTTCTTGCTACATCAAAGGGGAGCTCTAGCATTATTCACCTTTTACCTTGACGCTGTTTCACCCCTTGATTTGCTTATAAATAGTTTTTGGGAAGATGTTTTTTTTTTTTTTTTGGTTCTCTGTGAAGGTCTGAGCTTTGACATGTTGACCTCCAAATGAGATTTTAATGAAAGATGACAAAGCCACATGACGACCCTATGAGGATTTAACCTGAGCATTTGCTTGGGGTCACATTCAAAGATTCCCTTTGTCTTTGTTGTTGTGCCTCATTGTTAACACATTTTAATGTTGTAGTGTTTTGCAGAATTCCCATCTTAGATACACACAGAAATGTTGTGGTCCAAAATACTCAAATTAAAAGAAAATATGATTAAATACGAGCAGTGTCAGACTGTTTGTGGAAAGGTGTTTCAAGGGGAATGGAAAAAGCTACACAAGGACTCACTTCCCCAGGGTCTGAGATTTGTCTTCTATGGCAATTGTAGGAGACTAGTGTTGACCACAGGCAGTGCAATAAAATATAGTAGTGAAGAAGTTTTGTCAGATAGGAGGAGCCAGGTTATGCAGGGTTTAAATTGAATGTCAGTGAGCGATAGAATGTCAGTGAAGGTTTCTAACAGAAAGGATTGTGCAATCTTTATTGTAAGAGAGGTTGAGAAGAAGTCTAATTGAGTTAGATGTTCTAAAGTTTAATAAGCAGCAAAAGATAAGCTGTAAAAACTGCAGTAGCAGCAGAGAATGGGAAAATGTGGATTAAACTTCCAGTGGTAGCAAAGGGAAGAGAAGAGCATAGGCTAGCAATATTTTCAGATGGTTGAAGATAAGTTAAGAAATATTTGCTGATGTGTTTCATGAAAGTGATGGGCCTGTTGAAGATCTCTTCTAAAAGAACTGGTTCTGTGGGAGGCATGAGATACAATGAGAACTTTAGGTCCAAATATTAGTTGTTGAATAAAAGAAAATAGAGATGCATCCATGGTTTTATTTCTGTGAGGTATTTTGTGAAAATGGAGGGAGTTGTGGAGATGTATAGTAAGCTCAAAATGGTTAACAACCCTGGTAGACTTAGATTTAACAAAATCTTTTAATATTGCCAGCATTTTTCTTCTGACTAAAAGTAACATCAGTATTTTGGAGTAGTTCAGAGTACTGTTTTAAATCTGATAGAGAATCTTTGAAGGAATCTTAAGGCTAGGGAGTGGCAAAATTTCTTCCAACTTCAAAGACTTATCATTGTTTGCTTTTTCATATGCATGTCAAAGTGGCAGTGAGAGCATGCGCAAAAGTCAGAAATTACAAGTATATTTCTGTAACGCTAAAGATTCTATCATGTTATTGAAAAGGTATAAATATTTTTTGCATCCAGTTTTTAACATACTATTTTGTGAATTGCTGCATTATGTTGTAAAATGTTCCTTTCAGTGCTTATCAGAAACAAACTTCATGAGTGAATGAAGATATTTTAAGATCTATATCTGACAGAGTTCAGGATCATTTTGATCTTAACTGCACAATTTTAAATTGTAGGTATATCAGTGGACCTGATGTCTGTGGTGGTAAATTGCCAAAAAAAAGATAAACTAAAAGAAGAAAAGGTGAGGACCAAGCACACAACCTTGAAGAACACCATGGGAGATGCCAGGGAGAAGGTGAACTTATTAAGATGAAAACTATTTTTTGTAAGACATGCGCTGAACCAGGACAGGACACTAGTGGTGATAAATTTTAATATGTTCAATGAACAGCTTTAGATTTGAAATGGATACAGTTATATTAAAAAATTTGAGTTTGACAATGCCCTCTTAAAGTGTTATAAATATGCAGTATTTTTGTCATTAGGCACTAATACTAACACATCTAATACTTTAACCCAAAACATTTAGGTTAAAGTATTAGAATTAAACGACTTTGAGCTAGCTGTGCATCCTATTCAAATTCCTTGGTATAAATCACAGGTCTTACTAAAGAAACACTTTTCCATGAGTTTTTAGCATGAGAGAATTTTCAGTATTCCAGAAATGTCAGGTCTTTTCCCCTGCATGCTTTATACATTTAGAGAGAAAAGTAAGAGTCATTTGTCTGGTGACAGATATATTTATCTGGGCACTAGACAGCACATCTGGGTAAAACGGCAATATTTAATGGTAAAGTAATGTGAGCTTCACCTCAGGTCTAGCACAGAAGAGGGAATAAAAGAGAGACAAATTCAGTGACTATCCAATAAAGTCACCGTTGTTTGGATTTATATCAAGGGACTTTTACTGTTTTTTTTGTTTTGTTACATTAATATATAAAATAACATAGTGCACACAAAATTTAAGTTAAGCACAAGAACAAAGAGTAATCAAAGGACCCAAACAGAAAACCTGTCAGTTTGCAAGAAAAAATGTGTTTAAACATCAAGAAATTAGTTTTCAAACCTTCAATTCATAAAGTTCTTTTTTTAAGCATTCCAAAAATTATTGTAGCTAAACTCAGTAAAATACAGGATTCTTTGCTTTATTCTCAGAAGTACTAGGACAAACACCAGGCACATTCACTGAACATGTTTTTTCCTTGCCCCACAAAGTGCAGAAAGTTGAACTTGAGTTTGTTTAAAGTTTGTTTAAAAACCATAAACCCTTCTACACTTTATTTGGCAAGCACAAGACAAATAGTTTTTTTTTTTTTACCAACCTCAGGCTGACCCATCCTTGAAAATTACACAGGAAAGGTCTTTGCCCATGGCCCCAAAGAGACCATCTGGAAAAGAGTCAAACGCTGAGATGTGAAACACCCAAAACACTGAGCAAGAAAACAAACCCCCACTGTGGATAGTGGTGCTGATATTGCTGTCGGACATCCCATTTTTTGTACAGTATCTCCAGCCTTGCCCTCTTCAGGACCTTCACTGTTTCTATAAACCATCACATGGGAAATTAGGAACAATCACTTTCCTCAGACAATAATGGGAGAGAGAAAATCAACAAGGTGTCATCTGGTGCGGCAAGGAAACCTAACAATGAGGTTTGGAGGAACTCCCTGAGGAGCTGAAGCTGACCGGCTGCCAGGCTCAGGCCTGCAGGAATCAAATGTGTGAGGTGTGGAGATGAATGCTTACTAAGTCAGCACAAATGTCTACTCAACAGACATCAATCAAAAGTGCACGTGTTCCTCTAACAGAGCAGCTGGACGATCAATTCTAAGATGCTGTTTGAGATCCAGCAATTTTTTTTACTTGAAAATGCTTAAATTCTTTGTCAAGTGCTTTTGTTTTTCACACATTGATGCACAAAATCATACGTTATAGTATATCCGTGGCCGTGCTGAGTTACGGGAACAATTTAGATGAAAGTCAAAACTTGCAACTTGATCCATTATATAGGTTTTAAAATGTAGTTGACGTATGTGAGGGAGCACAGTTTTACTGTTTTAATCATTCAACATGTCTTTTCCAGTATTTACAATAACATTCCTTGCTCTGAAGTTGCAGCCAGGAACATTTTTGGTCTTCTCTAACCTGTAGACTATTTGTGCACAGTGTCGGCACAGTGTGCTGACCTTTTGAATCCCTGCATCCATGTTCGTCAACCAGGATAAAGGCAAGGTCAAAGGAGTGTGTATACACACCCAGGTATCCTGTTGTTATAGGCCGGAAAGTCCAGTATATAGGAGCACAAGGCACAGCTTACTTTGAATTTGTGCTCTTATGCAACATTCTTAAAACATTAACACTAATGATGCTTTAGCCACTAAAATAAATCTGTGCTACTGGGTAATTATGCACACACTGGAAATATGATGTCTTGCTAAGGTATTATTTTGTCACATTTTGTCATCTTAAAACCACAAACTTCAATGTATTTTATTAGAACATCTCACTAAGTACTGATGATCACTGAAAAATGCAAAAAGTATGGCACAGCTGCAAACTTCCCAAGAAAGTGTTGTGCACCTAAACTAACAGACCAGATAAGGTGTGCAATAATAACAGAAGCAACCAATAAGTCGAATGAAACTTTGGAGAAGACGCAGGGATGCATAATTCAGGCAAGAGAATCTGTGGACACAAAAGGAACTAGACGTTGACTCCAAAACCCCGACCTTTATAAAGAAGTATCAAGAATAAAGCCATTTTTAAAAGAAAGACAGAAGTTCGACTTACAGTTTGCTACAAGCCATTACAGCAACCACATCAAATGAGAAGAAAATAAAGTTAAATTAAATTAAAATTTAACTCTTTGGCCAACATGGAAAATGTTATTTGTGGCACAAAGCTAACGCTGCACATCGACCACATAGTAAAATAAAGCGGTGATTGCATCATGCTGTCGGGATGCTTTTCTTCACCAGAGACAGGCTAACTGTATGACTTGTGTTGATAGAAAACAAACGAACAGAATTACATACAGAACAATATTAGAAAACTTATCAGAGGTGACAAAAGACTTGAGGCTGAGGTTCACTTTTGAGAGGGTCAAAATCTGTAAACATAAAATTGAATAGTTTAAGTCAAGGGTCCTCAAATCCAGGCCTCGAGGGCCAATGTCTTCAACTTTTAGCTGTGTTGGACCATCTAAAAGCTGCAGGACACTGGCCCTTAAGGCCTGGATTTGAGGACCCCTGGTTTAGATTAAAGTAAATTTGTTTGTCAGATATGAAATTGTGAAAAACTTCAAGAGGTTTGTACACTTTTTCAGCAAACTATATCTGTAAAATTATGTAAAGCGTTAAAATTACAACAAAAGAAGAACTGTACGACATTTCCCATCGCACTGACTTGTCAGTTCTACATGAAATAGAAAATGGTTAGTTCTTGACCTTATTTTACTTGAAATAGACAACAAGCTTTTGGTGAAATTGATGCACCAAGTTGTGCTGCATCAGTTTAATGATGAGGCCTGTTGGTTCTGACCTTTTCTTCCAGCCTGCCACAGTGATCCTCCCAACCATATAGGGGGCCTGAGTCCCCATATGGTTGTGTTTGTGTTCGCAAACACAAGCTGCTCATTCATTCGGGTCCTGAGGAGACCAAATCAAATTACAAACACATATCTCCCACAATCTAGTGCGACAGGATCACCCTCTAGGCAGGGCTGAAATGGATACAGCAATATACAACCAAAGGAAAAGCGGCAGGATGGAGTGGCGCGGGGGATAGAGAGGAGAGGAAGCACTGTGGGTGGGGAAGAATCCAAACTGTTGTAAATGTGGCGACAAAAGGCAGTTTAATTGATTCCATGGCATCTCATCAATTTTGATCAAAATGAAATGAGCCTCTGTACGTCTGAAAAGGTTAAAACAAATTGTACGAGGAAATCACAGCTGGTAATCACAGTTAGTCTAACAGGGAGCATTTAATGAGGAGATCGTCTCTCCACACTTCATTTCAGCCTCCTTTCTGCCCTACATACATTTTTGTGTTTCTATTAATATTGGCATGCATATTAACATGATGCTCACAAACACATACAGAAATCAGAGTTGGTTCAAGTGGCTTCATGACTGAAAAACATTTGAGTGCTTTGCTTTATGAAAAAAAAATCTACCATAAAACATGTTATTTGAAAATAATAAATAAAAATATGTTTAAAATGTGTAATTGTGTACCCAAGTTGAGAAAGCAAATAAATATGTTGACAAATTCTTCTTTTTAAACAATGAGCATAAATGATGGGTCATACAGACGTTAACGTAGGAAAAGGAACCCCATAGAAACATATATAATCATTCTGAAGGGATGGATGACAGTCGGGTCTTAAAGCAAAATTACATTTTTGCAATGTTTCAAGAATAAAAATAATACAATGAAAGTGACACACAGAGCTTAATGACTCAACTGCACCCAAAAAAGGAAAAAACTATAAGAAAATATTGGTACAAATATCTACCCTATATGATCTTTTTTCATATTTCACAAGCACAATGTATTTTATTTAGGTTTTATTCAGATACTATGTAACAAACCAACTAAGGCAGCAGAAACATGGCTTGCAATTTATTTTAAATAAAAACCTCAAATGTAGGGCAAACGTTTGTATTCACCTTTACCCAAAAAACATATACACTGATAAAACATTTGAAAGTCATGGATCATTTTCCATCATCTTCAAGCAGCAAATATTTAATGGAAATGCTTTATCTATATTTTTTTTAGGAATTTAAATTTGTATGCTGAAGTACATCTCTGATGTTTCTCACTTAAGATTTTATTCATTTATTATATTTTATTTATTCTTTTCAGCTGTAAAATTAGTAAAAAATTATTTACTTAACTTGTTGATGGTTGTTTTCATTTGTTGTTCTCACATCTGCAAAGCTCTTTGTGTTACGTTTTACTGTATGAAAAGTTCTGTAGAAATAAAATCGCACTCTTTGGTACGTGTCTGTATGAGTTTGCATGCAAAATGTGTACAGAAGAAAAGCCAGAGGCTCTGAGTTGTAAAATCGTTGGAGAAACCTGAGAGGGAAACAGAGGGCACCTCTAAAATCCCAGGAGAAGCCTCTTCCAAGGTTACAAGCAGGACAAAAAAAAACCACACACACACACACACACACACACAGTTTCTCATATTAATCTCTTTTCTTTTTAGTTTGCAAGTTTTCCCCATGAATCCATGCGTTCTCTTTAAGTATCCCAACTTCCTTCCACAGTTAAAACATATGTATGTGAGAATAATTGACCACTGTAAAATTTCAAGTAGGTAAGAGTGTTTTGAAGTGAAACCCACTGGGCTGGTATCCAGCTTCACTGTTGGACATGGACATCCAGCTGCCATGTCACCCTAAACAGAATTAAGCAGACAGTGGATGAAAGGATATTTTAGATTTATATTCTCATACTAGTAAAATATTAAGCTGAGAAGTCATTGCTTTGATTTTGCTTTGCTTTTTGTATTTGCATATGATTGAATTATTTTGCTAAAAATGTCATATTTTCTCACATATTGCTCAGCTAGAATTCCCTAGAGATGCATTTGGTTTTTTACCCAAATGCATCTGCCTTCATAAGGAACATCCCTAATTTCTACGTATTAGTAAAACACCAGACATTGAGACGCTAATTCTCATTTAACAAATGTATGTGTCAACCTAAATCTAATTTTGTTATCTAGGGTCCAAATGACACATTTTATTAAAACCCAGAGAACTGGATGGGCACACAGTAGACAGAGAACAGCTAACTGCTGGCACCTTGTGGCTGTTTTAGAGAAACATCAATACAGTTGCTGAAAAAGTAATTGGATTTCATGGTGAATAAAATAAAAAAACTTAAACTGAAAAAAAAAAAAAAAACAAATAAGGGAAACAAAGAGCAAGTATTCTGTTATTGTTTTATTCTAAAAAGCAAACTTTGCAATTTTCCAAAACAAAAACCCAAAAAAACTATAATAACACAGCTCACGTAATTTCAATACGCTCCGCTAAATAAATAACAATGCGGCTTATTATCCCTATGGAATATGCTGCTGTGTAGAAGCACTGTTGGCTTTTTGCTCACAAATTGCCCTATTTTCAATGCTTGATTTGCTTTAGTCAACTTAAAGCAGCACAGGCACTCTGCTGTCTCAGCAACAACTATCATCAGTAGAAATGCAAATAGGTACACATGCAAAGCAAACTTCTGGCTAATTACACGGCCTTCTTACAAGGTTTTTGTCCCTAAGCGCTGCAAAAAAGTGTAAGGCGCAGCATCTATGTTCATTGTAAACATAGCTTTCATACAGAATATAACTCTGGCTCACCAGACTGGAAAGCTCTTACTGCAGCTTACTGCTTCTGTGTTGCTAATTATACGGCAACACAGAAGCACAGGGGTCCTTTGCTTATGATTAAAGACATGGTGGTATGACATTTTTGTTTCTTATGTAAATATAAACCACAAAGACAAAGAATAAGGTGCGCAGGATTCTGTCAATCTCAGTGCAACAGAGTGATTCTACAAAAAAAAAAAAAATTAAAATAGGATTCAAGTATAACTATAATTAGACTGACCATGTCCTGCTAGGCTAAGATGGTTCTTAACAGAAGATTAATCTCATTTTACTTTTTCTTTTTCATCCTACGACAAATACTCGTTATGTGATTATTAATTTAAAATCTATAAGGCACTACTTTTAAAATAAAAAAGCACTCTAAAATCAAATGCTTTTATTGTTTGACTTAGATGGCAACAAGTTGGCCTTGAATTTGTTTGTTTTTGCTTTTTTTTTTTTTTGTCAGTGAAATCAAGCAGAACTTTACAGGCATTGTTAGTCTCAGTCATCCTTTTTGTCAGAGATGCTGTCCTCAGTTGCTTCTCCTTTACGGATTTGCCCGGTTAATTCCAGATCGCCCGGCATTGCCTCTTGGATCGCTTGGTATCTCTGAAGCTCCAGGTAGGTTGTGAAGAGTTTGGCATACTCGGGGTGGCTTGAGGCAAACAACTGAAATTCATCTGAAAATTGAGGAAGAAAAACATAGAATAACTATTAATATCCAGTGGAACTACAGGCATACCTGGATGTTAAAGTAATAATAAATGTATCCAATTACTCACTGCACACATTCCAGTGTCTGTGCAAAAAAACTTGTACAAACAACCTTGAAGCATCTAAATGCCAAAATGTAGCTTGACATGAAAGAGCTAGCACAATTAACTTACTGAAAGTGATAAAACCAGAACCATCTGCATTAATCTCGTTGAAGAGCTTTGTCATGTCCAGGTCTGGCACTCCCAGAGCAGAACGCAGCAGAGCGTTAAACTCATCGAGGGAGATTTTCCCATCTTCATCTATGTCAAACAGCTTCAGCAGAGAAAGGAAAAAGTTAAGAGTTAAATTTTTGTTTTCTTTAAAGGTTGGCAGGCAGGGAAGGAAATTATTATTAAAGAACAGAAAAGGTGTTGGGAGACAAAATACAGTGACTTAAATTCTGTTGTATTAATTGGCAGAGAGAAAGCTTTCAGTTACGGTAAATAAATGGAAAAACTGCTCGTTCAAAATTATATTTGGTTTCATGTCCAGCAAAATGACTCCAGCAGACACTCTTTGTTAACTTGATGTTGTCCATGCCTTTCTGTCTCTGGTTTCTAGCTGCTACTGACTGCTATGCACAGACAGTATAGGCAGATCTGGGAGCAGAATCTTTGTACTTCCAGCTTATGTTCCTCATTATTTACTTAAAAAATCAAATGAAAAAATAACAGCAGCAGGAAACGCTGTCCAAATAGAATAAGTCCGATGAATAAGTAATTGCAAAAAAAAAAGCACCAGTTTTGAAGGACTCTTCCTACTCAAAGACATAGGTTACCATCAATGTGAATATTTCCCCCATCCTACCTGGAAAGCCATTTTTAGAACATCTTTGGTGTTTGCTGGTCGGCACAAGATGTTGACACCGATAACATACTCCCTGAAGTCAATTGTGCCATCCCCATCCTGCAGAGTGCAAGACAAGCAAAGCTGACTATGTCAGGAATTCACGTTGATTATCCTTCACCTGGAATTCATTAAGTATATACCAGATTGTGTCAACAGTTCTGACAGTGACACAAGAGCTGCTGATGAGAAACAAAAGTTATTCTTATTAAAAAAAAGTACAGTTTATACATCAAATGTGTTATTGGGAGTTGCTTTTGCATTCAGTTCTGTTCATCAACTCAAAACTACATGCCCATTGACTCCAATAAGAAAGATGTGCAATAGTTAAAATAAACAAATTTCTGATCCCACACAAAATAAGTCAATTTTCATAATTTGTAGTAAACTAAGTTGATCAGAGCATCTGTGCACTAGCACTAGTAGCCTTTATTCAACAGTAATCTGACAGGAAGGGGGCTGAGAGAAGAGGGTGAAGACATGAGGCAATTGCATCAAGGACCGGACTCGAAACAGTGCAGCTTTACACAGTACAGTGCAGATGTTACTCACACTGACATCTTATTAAATTATTTTAAACCATAGAAACAATATGGAAGAAAACTAATTTCCAAAACAATTTGGTCCACTTTGATATTGAATAAAGTACAAGACAGTGCAGGATTTTAGCAAGAGTGTTATTCAGCAGTCAAAGCTGCAATGGGACATAAAAGGTTTTGGAAACAAACATCCTCACCCTGTCAAACAAGGCAAACAGCTCAGCAAGAACAGGGTTCACAGGAAGCTTTAGGATCCTTGCAAACTCCTCAATGGTTATGTTCCCTCCCTTGCAGGAAGAGGCCATGGCTGCAAAACTCTCAAGTTCCTTCTTCAAACAGTCCCACTTCAGACTACATGAACAAAGACAAAAGTGATTACCCTTCTCCCCCCCACTTCTACTAATTTGGCATTGAGAAAAAAAAAAGATAAAGTCTGAAGGGGTGCAGGTGATGTTCTTACTTGAGTTTTCGACTGATTTTAGTGAACTCCACCAGGCCAGTCTCCATTGGAAGTGTTAGCTCTCCAGCTGAGATCATGAGGCGGCAGTCTTCATAAGTGTGGTCTGTCATTGGAACGCCCAAAGCCCTAAAGGTAAAAGCCTCAGCAGTCAGCCTAAATGCTTTCAGATGTGGATGCAAACAAAATTTAGGTATTCAAATATCATTGGTACAATGACCAAACTCAGCATGCTCCAATGTTTCTCACCAACTAACAAAAAAATTCCTCCATTTACTGTATAAATATATACTTCCGATTTTCTATTGAGTCTTGTTCCTCTATGCACTCCAGGGGGAAAAAAAGTTAAATGGTGATTCAAAGCAAGGGAATTGTTTTCTATACCAGCTATCAACAACAGACAAATGACTTCCATGAGACTTAACAGACACATGGACAAAGAGCACTCACTTGGCCATGGTGTCTCTCACTCTGCTGGCAAAAAGAGCGGGACTTTTCTTCTCATCCTCTTTGGGGACGTATGGTGGCAGGAACTGGAAAACAGAACAAAAAGGAGAAAAGGGTTGCAAAGAAGGTCAAGCAGAAAACAAACTTCTAAGCCAGACACGTCGTTACCTCAACCTCCACAGTGGTGTAGAGCTGGCACAATGTCAGCAGCAGCACCATAGTCCTGTGTGTAAAACAAGGAGGAAAGTTCATTTAAAGTTACAAAAATGCTGTTAGTCTTTAAAATACTCCCAGATGTATAAAACATAAACACAGATTTCATGCAGGCATGGTGTGCCAACAAATCAAAAATGAAACTCAAACACTATTAAACCCACAGATTAAATTTTATCAATTAAACAAGATGATAAATCATACTCACGCAGTATGACCTTGCCACGTCCAGGTCACTGTATCCTAAAGAACAAACATTAAATACAAAAAGGTCTGAAACGTAAGACATAAAGTAAGACACGAGTTATTGTACAGCAATCATAACACTCACAATTTTGTTGGGATATCTAAGAAGAACAGGTTGCACCGGAACCCCAGGGATAAAGGCACCTACAAGAGATGAGGCTGTCATTATGGAGGAATGACAAATAGTTGTTGTGGGTTTTTTTTTATTGGAATGACATTCCTATTTTCTGACCCAACTCAGAACAAATCGGCCAGACACTCAAGCAGAATCTACATTAAATATTGATTGGAGGCCACAACATGAGGAGGTTTTCTGGGTGAGATTTAAGCTGAACACAGAAGCAGAAGAAACCATGTAACACGAAGCGAAGTCTTTACTTAACAGTTTTATTCTGGTATCTAATTTTATAAAGAGTAAAAAAAAAAATCATAAAGACTGAGTAGTGGAAACCAGAACTAAAACAGCCAACAAATTAAATCTGTTAGAATTTGCAACTAAGACCAACTATACAGTTGTGTAAATATATATCAATAATTAATTTAAGAAAGTCACAAATCATTGAAGTTTACCTTGTTTAAAAGTGATAAGACATGAGCGATTTGTGCATGTTCCCTCTGGAAATATCAGCACCTAAATGACAAAACATAATTTTCATTTTAAAACTATACTTTTTCCAGATTATTTTAGTCATAATAGGTTTATATTTAGAAGTAATATAAACCTATTATGAGTACATTCTGTAAAGTTATATACAAGTTATTTTGAAAAGTTTATTTGTTTCAGTTACACAATTTGCTAAGTAAATTACACTGTTTACAAACAGATATTTTTATTCCAATATTTCTACTAATTATGATGACACTAATTAAAATACATTTGGGAAATTAGGTCAGACCAACAAAAAATACATATTCATGGGCTAAATAAAAAGTATGCTTACTAATTGCTTAAAGATTCTTTTATTCTGACAAACAAGCCTCAGAATTAGTTGTGGCTTTCTTTCAGTTTCTATCCTTGTGTTGTTTACGAACCTGTGGCCAACGGCCCTCAGATTTAGCCCGACTTTCGATCGCCAATATTGTGTTTTTCCTGGAGTCTGGGTCAGTTCTAGAGACCAGCACTGGTTGGAAACAACGGACAATTCCTGCAGAGACAGTCAAACATCCTTGATGTTAAAACATACAGGAAGAAAAAAATGAACACATTTCCCACTCTCTATGTTTCCATTGTATTTTAAGGAAGCAAGCTACTTTACAAAACAATGTATTGGTGGTGTTTTTATTGAAACTGTGCTGAATATTGACACCAGAAATGTCACCACACATCATACATGCCTCCTACAATTAAAACACTGTAAGAAAGAGTGTGAAATTTTGCTGTCAGATGAAGACAGAAAAAAAACATCTTAAAATAGTTTCACACTTGTGTCACTTAACAAGTTCACACATACACACTTTGTTCCCTAAAGCACACACGCCTGAACGTTGTTTTCTTCAAGACACAGCATGATTGAGAAATGTCTTACTGCCAAAGACGGGCGTAGCCAGGTTCTCGACCCGAGAGACAGTGGAGGGCAGGCCGGATACAAGGCATGCAATCGCATCGAAATAGGCGGAGTGGGGGGCCACCGCCAGAATGGGGGCCTCGAGGCTGCTGACCTGTTTACCCTTCACCACAACTCTGAATCCCATTGCAAAGTAGTAGGCCCTCCCCAAGGCAGTCATCACTCTTTCACACATGAGCCTATAAATGGTGCAGAAAAAAGTATACAGAACGAGCGTTTTGTTAGCAATTGTGAGGGTTTCCCTTTGGCGACTATTTTAGTTATTCTTTAAATGAAAGAACAGAACAATGACAATCCTTATGAAACAGGCTGGGTTGCCAAACTGAGCCTCTATATTTGTAACAAATGTCACTTCCGTAGACAAGGGAAAAGGTAGAAAGTGACACTGCAGAGTGAGTTACGTAAGCTAAACATTAAGTAGCAGAGTGTAACTTTTTCAAGCAATGAAACTTTGAAGCTCTAATAATTGGGCTCCATGTGGGAGGGAACTTAAAACAATGTGATGCTAATTTTAGCTTAATATTAATACAGGTTGCTGTATTATGTACAGGGCAGAAATTGCTTTGCTGTACCGGAAAAACAAATGGCTTCGGCATCTAACAGGCATGAAGTTGTTGTAGATTAGGTGTTGATAGAACAAACTGGGTAGTACAACTCTATCACATTATCAGAGATAATGTGATAGAGTCAGTAACAAAAGTTAGAGTAAGAATTTGAGTGAGTTTGACACTGTCCAAATTATGATATTAGAGCAGTGAATAAGCTATCGTGTCATGGGGGAGCATGGCATGTTGGTTGATAAGGAAGACTGTTCTATGACCTGATCTATAAAATAAGCTTCTGTAGCTCAAACAGCTGAAAAGGTATTACTGGTTCTGACAAAGAGATGTCAGAATACAAAGGTTTACTTCATCTTTTTGCATTTAGTTAGTGACTCGATGCAATTTGCTGGGTTTTCTTTGATAAAAACATTTTAACTAATTTGAATAGCAAACAGAACTTGCCTGCATTGTTTCATAATTATAATTAATTTGTAATGTATGCAACTGACTTTGGGAATCTGTATGCATGATTGAATTTAACTTTTTTTGAAAATTGCCTTGAGATGACAATTTCTGTGAATGGGAGTATAAATAAACTGAACTGAAGTATTTTTCAGAAGGAAAATGCTCACTGTCACAAAGCCAAAAAACTGTTTAGAAAATATTTGAGGAGCACAGTAGTTAGTTAGAGGTGTTGACTTGGCCCTAAATTCCCCAAATCTCAAACTAATCCAGCATTTGTGGAATGTGCTGGATGAATAAATCAAATACACATAGACTCCACCTTGCAGTTTACACAACTTTAAGATATGCTGCTAACACTTAGGTGCCGGTCCATGCCTCAATGAATCACAATGTTTTGATTGCAAAACATGCAGAAGAACATACTAAAAACATGCTGTCAAACTCATTTTTTAGGCACTTGAAAAGGAACACTTAGGTAAAAGCAAGAATTGCTTTTTGAGTTCCCCTTATGCACCCTAATAACACTACTCACTTTTTCCTTCCTGAGAGCTGTCGGGAGCTGAGGTAATGCTTGTGGGTTAGATATGATCTTGCAAGAAATGATTCAGCAGAGGAGCATGCACCAATCCTTAAGCCATGTCAGCTGCTATTATTTTGAGAAAGTGCAGACTTTTGCCAAGTCCATTTTATGAATCTGTAAAAGCTACTTCTCCTTGTGTTAGGTAAATTCTCTCATGGTGAAACCAAAGATGTTCTGTACTTTTAAGTTATTTCTTCAGTGGTACGTTTTGGTAAGTTGCCAATTTCCTATGTGCCCACTGAAGCATCACTGATGGCCTATATTTTCGTAAGTATGATGGGAAGTCTTGTGCAAAAGACTTGGTATATGTCAATTCAAAAATTATATTTAATAATATTATAACTTGCCATGTTTTTAGTATTATTTTATACAAAATGTTTTTTGCCAGGGCAAAACGTCTGGAAACATTTTGGGTTGTGAAATACAAAAAGTGTTTTTCTAGGGGAACACCCCAGTTATGATGAACAGAAAAAAATGATAACATTATTAAAAATAGTTGGTCATACAACTGTTTACCTGTAGGGCCGCAGGTGGATGAATTTGCATATACAAATGTTAATCCACACAAACCTGATCCGAATCGAATAAACAAAATTATATCAAGGTTAGAGTGTGTTCTTTTTACATATGTTTTTTCCAAGTTCTGTATTTGGTTTCTATTTTTGAATGGCTTTTAGAGTCAAAATAGTAATATGTAATTAGCCAGTCATCAGCGTGGTTGGTTTCAGATATAAAAGTGCACCAAGGTATTAAAAAGCTATGGTTTCAAAACTGCTAAGCACTTCTGTCACACCGTTCATACACTTTTATATAGTCAGAAGCAAAACCAGAAACCCTCTGGTTTTGCTTCTGACTATATAGAGCATAAACTAGTGCAGTGCTACACATCCTACACCACTAGTCAGGTTGCTCAAAGCCTGCTCTACTTTTCTGTGACACAACAAAATTCTGATATCTGGAAACATTTTGGGTTGTGAAAAACAAAAAGGTGTAAAAACTAGGGGATCACCACCAATCATCTGTTAAGCAACAAGCAGTCTGTTATGTTGCTTACCCACGCTGATGACCCCACTAATAAACCAGATATTAACAGCTGGTTATACTCTCCTTAATTGTGGTTGTCTCCAAAGATGAAGCTGCCAACAGAAATACTCCTGCATTAGCTATGTACACTTTTTCTTCAACAAGGAAAGTACTCCAGTACCACAGCTTCCATCTTTTTCTTAGTGTCTGCTCCATCCTCTCAAAGCCCATTCGATCGTAGCGGTCTCTTACTGAGAGAGAATCTGTAAGAGTTTCTTCAGCTTACAAAAGAGTTGTTCCTTTCTACTGTCAATACATGTTATGCAACAGCGGAAATTGCTGTAAAGTCAATGACTCAATGCAGTACGGTGGGCTTCATTTGATAACTTTTTACCGACAAGCATTCAATTCTGAATCTACTGTATATCATTACAACTTTGAATTTATATATTTAAAACAAGTCTCTATCTATATGATTGTAATGTGACAGATTTTATTGTGTTTTGAATATTAATTTGGTATATTTGTTTTATAAAGAGATTATGGTATGACATTTGATGGGAATATATTGTGCTATCTAAATAAAATAAACATAATTGAATTAAAGAGCAGAATGATAAAAAAAAAGTTTAACATTCTGTGTAAAAAGAACTGCAAAACTAATACTAATTTAATGGGTGTTTATTCAATCTATCTATGAAAGCTTCAGTCTATGTACAGATGTTAAATTACTATAATGATAAATAAATGTTAAATTTAACAAAACTGTAATAATCAATATGTCACATTATAAAACATGCTGGCAATAACAATTGAGGATGTATAAGTACAAATATACTGAAGTACTTAAACTCTTGAGGAAAATTTTGGGTACTCCATACCGCTGACTGCAAGGTGTTTTTCTAAGCACTGGATGTTTGAAATGCTGACGTTTTCCTTGATTTTGTATTTATTTTTCATTTTGAATGTCTAATTAAATCCTATGCGTGAAAATTAATGCCATACCACTTGTTTTCTTTTTTTTTATGAAATATTTACTGATGTCTCTCATGTGCATATAGTACTATTACTTTTACCTTCGTAGTCTTCAGTACCATTAAAAGAGGTCATCTTGACGTTTGGCGAACATTGTCTACAAACGTCTAATTAACACTTGCAGTCAACGTTCGCCAAACGTTCATAACAACGTTAAGAGGACGTTGTCTGAATGTTCAGTGCTAGCCAGGTAACTGTTTATGCATATCACCCAACATCCGCTTTGTCATGACTCGTTTTTCGTCCTTTATCTCTAATTTAGACAAATATGGAAAGAGTGTCATGGTTAGGGTCACTCGAAGCAGGGCCAGCTCAATGGAGGGCTAAATTGAAGCAGGATATGTTGCATCCATAGTTACCGTCTCCAGCCTGTCATTGGTTCCACTGCTCCTTTTAAAGGTTGTTTGAAGGTGATTATAAAAGCCACAGGCCAGGTCAACGTCAGAACCAGAGACATGAGGATGACCCGAAGAGGCACCAGGAAAATTCCCAACAGGACACACTGCACGAAGAGGAGAGTGGGACTCATGAACACATAAGAACCCATACAGCTACAGAATGAACAACACCTGACAATCACACGTTCTACTGTATAAATCCCAGTAAACCGAGTGCTCGTGAAAGCTCACAATCACCGTCATTGTTGGTGCTGCAAGCAGATTATCAAAGGCGATTAAAGGCCCTGGTTACACAGTAGCCCGTGTGTGTCTTGCTGTGCGTGCTTTCACACATCTGAAACACAACATGAGCGTTGCGTTGCAAAAGCAGCTACAACTTCAGAGTTTGCTTTAATAAGAGCACTAGAACAACCACCGCATACTCACTTTTATTACTGTAGACTTGGATATTTTGGTGTCTTGAACAAACGGGTTGATGACCTCAGGAAGGAGCAGGGATTGTTGTCTCGGCAGGGCGAACACTCGCTGTTGCGGCATCGTGTACAGTCTTCGGTAAAGCAGGCAGTCACTGCGCCGTTATGTTGTGTTATCATCGCACTTCCTTTAACTGGGGTTTGTTCTCTTTTCTTCCCGCATCATGCGACCGGTGCAGCCTACACTTCCCCAGACCTACAGGGTCTGACAACCGCGAAGCTCCACCTCCAAAGTGATTGAAACCGCTGCCACTGAATATTTTTGCACTCGTGGTTTTTTTTTTTTTTTTTTTTTTTACTATTATTATTCTGCTTTACCTGAAAACATTATCTGCTCTCCCGCTCAATTTCAATTCTAATGAAATTTATGTCACAAATACAGGCTAAAGGCCACAACGCTAATCTATGGTGTATGTGAGATTAATACATGAAGGTAAATGTGTCCCTACAGATTTCCACAAGATGGCGCAATTTCACATTAAACTTTAGTTCCTCCACGAATTAAAGTCTTCTTTTGGCCCCTTATGGCAAGCCGTTTGTGTTTGTATTCAAAATTCCGCTTGCCATACTCTTTAAGTTGGATGAGTTTTAACCAAGTGAGTATTATAAATAAATACTTACAAATATACAAATTAGCAAACCCATCTGGTTTTTGGTTTGGTTTATTGGGTGAATTGGAAACCGTAAAAATAGTAAAGACGTAAGTAATGTTTTAGTTTTCTGAGAATTATTACAGGCTGCCAAAGTACCACCAGTTGTATTTGTGAACAAGTTTTAGTGACTTACTTTTGTGGTTAGACTTTGGGCACTATCGGCAAACCAGATCAAATTAATATGTTGTCAGTCAAATATTTAAAATATTTTATTTTCCATGTAACAAAATAGGATTTACATAGATTGCTGTGCTTAACCTTTTTTTTTTTTTTTTTTGGTAATTTTTCTTTTTCTTTAAAATTACAAAAAAGTTTACAGTTTTGAAGTTTTGAGAAGAGGGCTAGATTGCCCATTTTATATGCAAATACCATTAATATGTAGATGTGGTTGTCATTTTCCCAAAAAGAACCACCTATTCTAATTTCATCCCAATTTTTCACAAAATAGGACTCATTTTGCGGCTGAAGCCACCTTTCACATTATTTTATATAAAGCAGTCTTCTGTTTTGCCAAAGGCTCTTTAAGATAACAAGCATGATTTTATCTCTCAGATTTTCCTTTTGGTGCACATTTAACATGTGCTTATTGTTTGGTAAGAAAACTTAATGGGATAAAGATCATGAACAAGATCCTTAGCAGTGTGCAAATATCTCTGACTGTACTTCTCACTTCTTCTTTGTTGCTGAATTTCTAAGCTTGAAGGTGATGAATCCCAATTATGTCTATATATTTTCGTGAAATATATAGAGTTAAAATAACCACATTTATTGATGACAGTGACAAAGTGCACAAGCTTTAGAAAAAAAAATACAAGATATAATGACTATGTTGTTAAAACCTAACAAAGAATCTTAATGTAAAAGTACAAGTAGACAAAACTACTGCAATGTTCTTGTTATTGTTCCATCATGGCGCAAACCTATATAGCATCTAGAGGCAACCTGTGCCTTTTCTACCAAATAAATCTGTCTGCACCACAAGAGAACCGCAACAGAGAGATCCCAACAAGATTTGGTCTCTCTTTTGTGCAGTTCCCCTGTATGTAATATACAAAGTGCTAACCATACAAAGAATAACAAGCCTTTGAATGCTACTTTCTAACATCCAGATTGTACTGAGTACTCCCATCGCACAAAATAACAATGTGTAAAATATTCACTATATATGCAGGACTAAATGTAAGAAGCAAATTCTGAAAGCACCATTCTCGGTCACATTGAACATTTTTTGCACATGGAAAAAATTAATACAACTGATACATTTAGGTAAAGCTGTGCTTTTAACACTGGATACAGAAGTAATCCCTGGCCAGTATCTATTCATACGGTGTAAAATAGAATTTGTAGAATTAAAATTTGCAAAAATAGCCAATATCTCTTGGCACTGTACAACACTGCGATGCAATGTAGACATACCTGATGTCGGTCTTTCCCAAAAAAAAAAGAAAAAAAGAAAAAAGGGGGTTCATTTTTTTTTTTTAAATGTGCATCAGTCATACAATTAGAAAAATCACACAGAAATAAAGCAATTTGCCAGGTGCATATATTTAGCCTGTGTAAAAGGCCTTGCAATGCCATTCTACCAGCTGAGATCGGTTATACAGGCTGGAGGTACATGTGTCCCACAGAAGCTTGCAACGTGGCCAAGGATAAAAACTTGTAACAGTGTGCACTGCAACAACCTCAAGTTGTGTGTGATTAACACTGATGACCCTCATAAGACCATCATCACCTGCTGTGAAACATTTTGGTGGATGTTCAGCAACCAAGCCAGTCCTTTGTGATTTCTCCCAACTTGACAATCTTCAAACTGCTGTCTTCAAGTTTGAAATAGTGGCTTCCTTTGAAGAAGTAGCTGTAATCTGCAGAGAGACAAGCATAACATTCACATTCATGTTTCAGGGTTTAAACATTATGAAGTTTTATTTTAAACTGCTTGTTAAACAAGAGGAAATCTGGATGAATATTGTAACACATTTATGGGCCCTTAAAATTATTAAAATTGTGTAATCTTTTTCAATTGTGAATGAATTATGAAAAAGAAATACCCAATCCATCTCAGTTGAAGTTAAAATTTGAGAAACATTCCTTGTGAAATATGGTAAGTGGTGCACAGAAGCATCTTTGTTGACAGTTACAGACTTGCCTTATATAAATGTGCGTATGTGATGCTTGTGTGCATGGTAGCAGAGCAGTAATGGAAAACTCCAGGGAAATAATTTGCATAGCCTGTAAAACCCCACGGACACATAGCTGACTGTTAGGAAAACGTTTGCTCGCATTTTTGAAAATTCCCCTTTATGCAGAGCTGATAATAGATATCTTCTGTCAAAACAGATGTCTTATTTTCTAATTAACCCTATCATGATCCTAAAGATGTCATATTTTCTGTTCAATTACACACAAGTGTCAATACCATGTCAAGTAAAGAGGTGGCAGCATTGTGCTCTGTGTCTTGCTGTGGAAATAACTGATGGGACTTAACAAAATGCCTGTCATAACGAACACTATGTGGAAATATTAAAGCAACATCTCACAAAATCAGGGAAGTTACCCAAAGAAGTTGACACTTGGGTAAGAATTGGGCTCTCAAATGGACAGTAGCTCAAGAATACCAGGAAATGTAGTTGTACATTGATTTTAGGAAAACAAAGACAATGTTTGGAGTGGCCATCACAAGCTCAGAACAATTAAAGTTTCATTACCAGAGCTGAAAATGTGTTTGAAAACCAGGTAGCCTACAAACTTGACTCAGATATGACAGTTCTGTGAGGAAGAATTTGTCAAAATTCCTCAAACTATAATGAGATGCTTGTGTAAAGATACTAAAACTGTTTGGCAAGGCATACAACAAAGTACATGCAAGTTATCTTTAGAATGTAAATACATTTTTTCAAAAACTCCCTGAAAACTCTCTCATTACTAAGGCATCTAGCAAACAGAAATATGTGTACTATTCCTATTTAAAAGAAGAAAACTCAGTCTGACTTAATATCAACGTGAGATAAATGGTTATGTATTTTTAAGTAATCTAAATGTCTGTTTTCATCTGGTTTTAATAGCATACCCTGAAGACAATGTGATCAAAAGCCATGGTGTGTTCACTCATTGCAAATCACAGAGTGAAAAACTTAAAGCATCTCCTCTGTCTTCCATACTAATAAACAGATCACAGCTTGACTTCAGGTCTGCTGCTTTTATGCATCCTTGAAGATTTCTGTAATCTGTTCCTTTAAAACACGATTGCCAACTTCTGAATGGAGCTTCAAATAAAACAAAGCTCTGGTAAAGATCAACATAAAAAAGGAAGATCAACAAATTTAAACCAAAATAGCACCATATGTCATACAAGTAAAGAAATAAAATAAACTTTACTAAAGATGTTGCACTGATGTTTAAGGTGTCTTCAAGTTTCAAAAAGTTAACATCTAGATTAAAAAGCTGCTCACAAGTTGACAACCATTTGAGTGTCCAGGGATCTGTAGTCTACATGTCAAGAAATGTTCTATATATGACCATGTTAGTGTTATCTGTGTTATCAGAGGACTGTAGCCTGCTACAGTCCTCTGATAACAGAGATTACAGAAATTCTCAAAAAACTGCTATTTTATTAGCATTGCTGTGGTTTATATAGTTTATAATCAAATTAAATGACCCTGAAAAAGATTCACAAATAGCACAACCAAGTAGGCAGATGTTGAAGCTTTTGGTTGAACTGATAAATTAGTTTTTGGTCGATGTCCAAACCCTAAAGAACAGCCTTGTTGATTTGATGATGTAAAGTGACATAATTAGAAATCTCTGATTAGTTTGAATCAAATGTTATCATAACTAGTTGTTTCACTTTGGTACAAGCAATACGTCACATGTTCATAAACCAAATGGGAAAATTTTCTAGGATGGCCAGGCACATATGGCAGTAAAACAATTTTGTTTTGACTGCAGAAAATGTCTTATTTGGAGAGAGCTTCTTCTTTATTTATATGACTAGGGGAACAGTGTGACAAATAGAGACAGATACTTCAATCTTACACCAGAGGAGTAGCAAATGTTAAAAAAAATGTGGATCTCTGATTAACATGTACAACTCCTAGAATAGAGCTGAGCTGTATTAGGAGCCATAGTTTTAGACTTGCATATGTGTTATTTCTGCAACCTTACAATAACTAAATGCCTTTTTAAGTGCTAAGCTTGCACACTTTGGCTTAGCTGAAATTATCACTCAACAGTTAAAATGCTGGGGACAAAAAATATAAATTCCTATGAAATTCCATCAAAATGCTGTGTTTCTTTGCAAACTTGTGAACACGTTTTAATATTATGTAATATTTGTATTATGAAACCTTATATAATAACTACTAGACAATTGTTATCCAGACACCACACAATAGGCATTATTTTCTGCCTAGTTACAAAGATTACAATTAACTTTGGTACAGCTGGTCAGATGTACCTTGCATACCACACAATGGCTTTATGTTAAGAATTTATTAGCATACTAGCAGGGCAATATCAGCAGAACAGCAATAATAAATAGACTAACATGCTGTTGATTATTCACTTTGCAAAGTTTTTAACTTAGCAGTAGCCTACAGCTAAGCGAGGCTCTGAGCTGCATACTGTTTGTTAAAGCATGTGATTTCAAAAGTAGTTTTTCAATAAGGACAGGTGTGTCTATATCCTGCGAGAAATACCAAACTACAAAACAAAACTGCCACACAGCGATTTGCATGTATTTAATATAACTTAAAAATGTAATTTTACCAATGCCGTTCAGACTGAAAGCAGAGTCAATGTCATCAGGAATGCCATTCCAAGATTCAGCAATAAGCTTGGGGAAGCCAGGGTCCATTGTCTTACTACTTTCATCATATCTATAAAAAAAAACATAGCAGTCAGACATAAAAATGCATCCTTTTGGAAGGGCATAATAAGCATACGGTCACATTTTCCTTCGAGACTGCTGATAAAACAGTGAGTCAACACTCCAAATTCCCATGCTATGTAAGCACTAACAGATGTGGACTGGTTTACAGTGTAGTTTAGGTCTTACTAAAACACAAACCTAATCCAGATGCAGCACTAATACTGCTTTAAAAGGTTATGATATCAGAGGTATCATAGTGTTAACTTAGGAGGTAGGATGTGTTTTGCTGCTTTGCAAATAGCTGAATAACATGTCCCTGTCCTCACCTCCAGAATTTGTCTGTAGAAAATAAGTAAGTCTTCCTGTTCTTCCTGAAGTTGAAGGCAGCATCAATTTGCTGCACATCTGTAGGGAGACCAAGGCTGGAGAGCCTCTTCGGGTAACCTCTTTCCAGCTCATCGGCTTTGTAAATCCACATCTCATCACCTGGGATCAAAGGAAACAGCCAAATGGAAGAATTTGTCATACACAGCTTGTCACTGAGTTTTACTAACAGAAGATATAATTTTATGTTGATCTTATAAGCAAAACATTTCAATCAAGCACTTCTTTTTTTAATCTAAACACATATTTAATGAAATTATTGGACAACTATTCTTAAATAAATTTAAAGTCTTCAAGGCTAGATAATATATTGTGCAACGCTTCCCAATTTTATGGGATATTTTCATATTAATGTAATGTTGAGAATGTTTCTAAAACCACTCAAGACTATGGTGGAATATCTTAAGAGCACACCACAAACAAGTACTCAGCCAACATTCCTGCAACTCCTTGGCTTCAAAATTTGGTGATCAACTGGTAAAATGGTGGTAAAGCATTAAAGAAAACATGCAAAAAAGAATCTCGTCACATAAGGATCACAGATTAAGACTCAGTATGATCCAGATTGATTGTTTCTTAAATATCTTTTTTTTTCCAGCAAACCTGAGAAGAAGACTGTTTTCTCCTCCACTGGGTTTTCATAGGCAGCGTCTATCTTCGCAGGGAGGTCAGGCCAGTAGGTGGCCACTAGCATAGGGCCACTGGGTTTGCTCCTGAAGTTCACTGACCTGAACAGGAACCTGGCAGGAAGAGAACAAGTGAGTGATCGTGCAGCAGACGAGCCAGGGAAAGAAATTAGCCTGATAGGCAAACCGACACGGAGAGGGGTTGATCTGAAGGTGGGGGAAGAGCATGTGTACTTTTGAGTTCTGCAGTTTAGTGCAAGTGCTTCACTGGGCCAGCCAGCTACAATGGCCTGATTCATGAGCATCTGGTTCTCATTAGAACTGAGGCTGCAGACGCCAGCAGAACAAGACCCATCTTGCCTGGATTTCCAATACACAGCTGCAAAATAACAGCAGCAGCTCCCCGAACTCTTTTCCACTGACCTATTTTCTAAATGGAAAAAAAAAAAGTTGCCAATAGCAAAAATTAGCCTGATCATTTTGAAGTGAAGATGGACATAACAGAAGTTTTATGGATCTGTCAAAGTTTACTTTGCCTTCCTTTTCAATAAAAGGCAAAGTTGACAAGCTAACAGAGAGCGTTCTCTACAAAACCCCTTTAGCTACATTTCTATTATTCTTACAATACTTTTAGTTTGGTACAGTATGGAGTATTTTTATTATTTTTTTTGCATCACTTACATTCTCACAACAGGCTCTGCTGGAGGGTTAACCTAAAGCAGTGCATGTTCTTGTGCCTCTAAAATGCAAGTTATACAATAGTATGATTTGGGCATAAGGACTATGACAAAAACAAATTGTTTGGTGTAAACATTTTTAAATTCAATAGGCAAATTTAACACACAATGACCATGGTCCTTTGGTGCATCACTATGTTTCACAGTAATACCTGTGCATATTACAGACAGAAAATAATGCTATGGTAGCTTTATAATTTAGAGTTCTCAAATACCTCGGAGCCCAATAATTATTGGTGTAGTGAGCTTTGAGCACAGTCTTTAAATAGTAAAGTCTTTGCAAAGCAGGCTAGTTGTATTCGTGGCTAAGAAAATCCTCTAACAATGCACAATATGAACTTGTGTAGATCAGTATTATGTGATTTTATTTTTAAAAAAGCAAGAAGTTCTTCTGCTGATATTTGTCCACATTGCTCTTACTCTTGTGAAATGTTTTCTAAGTCTGTCAATCACAGCGCAACTATTAGAGTTATTAATAAAGTAGAACAGAAATTTCAGACTTTTCATCTTGAAACCAGTCACATGTGCTTGTATCCCAAGTACATGAGCAGATGTGACTGGTAGGGAGTCTAATCAGTAGGTTTCTCAAACTGTTTCTATGCAACAGAGTTTATAATAGTGTTTTCCTTAAGTCTCCAGACAGACAGTTTTATGCTGACCTCAGGGAGTGCTGGGAGCATTACTCACTGCACTGTGTTAAGATTTGTGGGACATCACACAGGTGCTGATTCAGCATAATGACAGACTCCAGTTTTACAATCCAAGAGTCAACAAAGCTATAGTACTACAGACATATCAGCATCAGTCGTTTTTTAAAGCTACAGAATTTTGCTTGTACTAAAGGCCTATTCGCATATAAGCATTATCTAATGCTTGTAATAAATGAATTACTCCCCAATGTCTGCTTTTTATGTGACGCATTGGTAGAGGATCCTGAGATTTTGCTGAAACTTACAGACATCTCCCGGATATGATGATAACGCGCTATTTCACGTCAACTTGAGGACTGATGTGAGTTGATGTTACAACTTTTCAGGCTACGGCCACAGCTCAGTGCTGTATTAATGCAACAATTAGCAAGCTGTAAAACAGAAGGATACAAACAGGAGAAAAGGATTGTTATGGTGGCTCATGATGCAAACCACCATTTGCATCCGATTCTGCTCCTTCTCTTCAGCCGTTCCTGTTTGATGTTGCACTTTGCTGATCTATAGGGTTTTTCTGGTCCAGGACCTAAAAGGTTTTCAATACACTCCAACGCAGCCTCCATTTTTTTGCCCTAAAGCAAATAAAAATTTGCCCAGTAAACAAAAAAACGCCCAATTACGTGTTGGATCCCGCCCATTTCCGTCCAAATTACAGTGATGCTTATTCACATTGGATTATCACAGGACCTTGGAGTTCAGCAAAACATTGGTAATTTGCGAGGGAATTTTTACTTTACAAATTACTGACATGGACGATTTGCACAAGCTTAAGAACACAGACAACCTCTTCAAATAAATACAAATAGCATGTGGTCCCCAGGTAAAACTAATTCCCTGTGAATAGGGCTTAAGACTACAAAACACAAATAACTTCAAGGCATCTCATTGATGCCTGTCTCCAAGACTGGTTGAAGACAACTTATTGTTTTCTCTCTCTCATAATCACCTCAAATTTAGGTCTTTTGGTGCATGATCACATTCTAACACAAAAACAACATTCACATAACAGAATGGGGCTAAAACATTACGCCTGCTGTGTGATTCAACAAAACAAAATGTCTTTGCTTGCCCAAATATTCAGCAAGAAAGTAACTCTCACATACTGAACTCAAAACTCTTCCCTTTCTTCCACTGCTTAAATCTTCAGCCCTCTAAACTTTGAATGGATTTAGGTTTCAACTCAGCTTGATTTCAAACAACCTAGCCAAAGTTTCATGGTCCGAAGAGCACTCTTTGAGATTCTGTGCTGCTCTGGTGCTCACTTTAAATGTGAGGATAAGACCCACAGTGAAATGAAAAGGGTTTTTTTTTTTTTTTTTGCAATAAAGTAGGATCAGTGAGATATGTGGTTTCTAACTCAGAAGTTAGAAACTGAAAGAAACAAGAGATCCTCAGCTAACAAAGTTTGTCTTTCTACCCATTAAACAAACGTTGACAGCTATGCAACATAAACCTTCAGATTTCCTATAAATTCCCATTAAAATCGGGCAAAAGCAAACAACTGCTCGTATACAAACGCTCTGCTTGGTGAACTTTGCAAAGCATTAGGATGCAGAGGCGCCGGTGGAGGACAGACTGTTCTGATGACTAATGAATTTTTTGTTTGCCTCTGTACGGGAAAGGGAATTAGCTTGTTTTTCCCTTTCTGCTAAGTTTTACATTCATTCTCACCACAGAATATTGATATATCATTTCAATCTGATTGTTGATGATTGTTTCTCTGAAACCAAAGCTCAAATGTCTAGTGAGTTTTGATCATTTCAGTGCTGTTTTTCTAATCCGTGCAGAGTTGGCATGCCCATATGTTGAGTAGGAGTCTACTGCTTGTAGTTAAGAACTGGGAGATAAGGCTCTGTTTCCTGCCCACCACACACAGCACATGTGGTATGAGACACTGGTCACCCCTTGATTTCTCATCTTGTAGCTGGACTATCAGGCTGCAACTTTTAAGTACCCAGGCAGGGATATTTGAGGAAGTTATTTTTTTTCACAAAATTAGGGCTGAAACGATTCCTCGAATGATTCGAGGACCTCGATTACTAAAATGTACCTGCCTCGAAGCTTCGTTAATTTATGTATTATTATTTAGCGCGCCGTGTTCCGCCCGGAACATTATTTGCGTAACACATAGCTCTCACTTCCGCCTACGCGTTGTTGACGAAAGCTAAGTGTCAGCGGCATAATGTCCAATTTTCAAGTTCGTCCCATGGGATTTTATTGAGTGATGATAATGCCCGGCTTTTCATCGTTTTTGGGGACCAATAAACATCCTTAAAATGACCGGCGCGATGCCTGGAGTTTGGAAGCCTTAATACTTCGGAAGCTGCTGGTTGAAAGCGAACGGCAGGAAGAGGCTGCAGGAGTATTTATACAGATGAGCGGATAGACTGAACACAGCGGGCGGCTGAGTCGTTGGTGCTTATAGCGTAAGTGTAGCTTTACCGACGAACCGCACAATACATTTCACATCATTACGGTCTAAACAAACGGGTGGCGGTACATGGCTGGTAGATGACTATGAGGGGCCGTTTAGGGCAAAAACTATGTTTTGTCTCTCCCACACTACTAAAAACTCATACGCACACACAAAATACTAAAATTGCGCATACACACTAATAAAATATAACACCTGCATACAATTTTTCTCTCGCATGCATACATAAAAGACTAAGATTGCACATATAAACTAATAAAATATAGACTCACCTTTTGTATGTGTGAG